>CM068350.1:417021-452021 GCA_034769755.1 Odontamblyopus lacepedii | reverse complement strand
CTCCCTCCTCTCCTCTTCCCAACCTCTCCTCCCTCCTCCTCCTCCTCTCCTCGTCTTCCTCTCCTCCTCTTCCCCTCCTCTCCTCCCTCCTCCTCCTCCTCTTCCTCTCCTCCTCTTGCTCTCCTTCTCCTCTTCCCCTCCTCCCTCCTCCTCCTCCTCCTCTCCTCGTCTTCCTCTCCTCCTCCTCCTCTCCTCCCTCCTCCTCTCCTCCTTCCTCCTCCTCTCCTCGTCTTCCTCTCCTTCTCTTCCCCTCCTCTTCCTCTCCTCCTCCTCCTCTTCCTCTCCTCCTCTTGCTCTCCTCCTCCTCTTCCTCTCCTCTTCCTCTCCTCCCTCCTCTCCTTCTCCTCTTCCCCTCCTCCTCCCCTCTTCCTCCTCTTCCCCTCCTCTTCCTCTCCTCCCTCCTCTTCCTCTCCTGTGTCCTCTCCTCCCTCCTCCTCCTCTCCTCCTCCTCCTCCTCCTCCTCTCCTCCCTCCTCTTCCTCTCCTCCCTCCTCTTCCTCTCCTGTGTCCTGTGTCCTCTCCTCCCTCCTCCTCCTCTTCCCCTCCTCTCCTCCCTCCTCCTCTCCTCGTCTTCCTCTCCTCCTCTTCCCCTCCTCTCCTCTTCCCCTCCTCTCCTCCCTCCTCTTCCTCTCCTCCCTCCTCCTCCCCTCCTCTTCCTCTCCTCCCTCCTCTTCCTCTCCTCCCTCCTCTTCCTCTCCTCCCTCCTCTTCCTCTCCTCCCTCCTCTTCCTCTCCTCCCTCCTCCTCCTCTCCTCCCTCCTCTTCCTCTCCTGTGTCCTCTCCTCCCTCCTCCTCCTCTCCTCCTCCTCCTCTTCCTCTCCTCCCTCCTCTTCCTCTCCTGTGTCCTGTGTCCTCTCCTCCCTCCTCCTCCTCTTCCCCTCCTCCTCCTCCTCTCCTCCCTCCTCTTCCTCTCCTGTGTCCTGTGTCCTCTCCTCCCTCCTCCTCCTCTCCTCCCTCCTCCTCCTCTCCTCCCTCCTCTTCCTCTCCTGTGTCCTGTGTCCTCTCCTCCCTCCTCCTCCTCTCCTCCCTCCTCCTCCTCTCCTCCCTCCTCTTCCTCTCCTGTGTCCTCTCCTCCCTCCTCCTCCTCTTCCCCTCCTCCTCCTCCTCCTCTCCTCCCTCCTCTTCCTCTCCTGTGTCCTGTGTCCTCTGGCCGTGGGCGTGTCAGTCCCGGACTCTCTTCGTTGGGACTCGCGCTGATGATCGCTGCGCCTCTGGACCCCGTTCAGCACGATGGAGTGAGTATTCACACTTTAGTCTCTGTTCCGTCGTCTTCCGCGCACTTCGCTTTGTTTCGGGCACATTTCCACGTTCTGCTCTTTTGTCTGTGCGCGTGAACGTGCCCTGCGTGCCTCCGGTGCCGCAGCCCCGGGCCACAGCGCTGAGTCAGGCGGTTCAGATGCGCCAAAGCTCCAAACTGCACCAAAAGCCGAGACGCAAACTCCGCAGCGCGACACAAAGCGGCACGACGCGGCACGACGCGGCACCGGACAGAACACGCGTGATTCTCCGGTCCGAGCCGCGTTCATGACATTTGTGACAGTTCATTCATTAAAACGTCTGGCCTACTTTGCACAGCGGAGGTACACCGAAACTGCACGTTTTGAATCGATAATCCTCCAGAGATGTGCTAATTAGATATTGATCCCGTTTTAC
Source organism: Odontamblyopus lacepedii (assembly GCA_034769755.1). Taxonomy (NCBI): domain Eukaryota; kingdom Metazoa; phylum Chordata; class Actinopteri; order Gobiiformes; family Gobiidae; genus Odontamblyopus; species Odontamblyopus lacepedii. The sequence continues at coordinate 450,370 of CM068350.1, read as the reverse complement.
CAGAAACGCGCTGATGTGGGATCAGTATGATCCATGAGCGGCTGCTTTCCGCCGTGTGGGACTTCACAATAAAACAGCTGGAAGACTTAAAGCTGTACTGTGTTACTTTTCTAGTGCAGGGTCCTCAACCATTTTGTCTCTATGGAGATGTTATTGCTTTGTCTGCAATGTTCCACAGTATGGCATTTAACTTATCGATCTTATCTATTCAGGGCAGGTGAAACATCGGTATTGAATAGATCAGATCCAGTGGTGGGCCGCATTAGTCTGAATCACAGACTAATGTTAATTATATTTTGTCCATGAATCCTTATTAAATAATTCCAAATGTCTGTCCTTCCCTTCATGGCCTTTACTCTGGTTGTGCTGCTTCCAGACATGTGTTTTCATATTAAAGCGTTTAACCAATCACATTTCAGACACCATTTGTTGCCAGGCAGGGACAACGTCAAAGAAATCTGTCTGAGGCCTTCACAATCAGTTCTGTGGACCCTCGAGTAAAAAATAAGTGTCAATGAAACTATTGCTTCAGCCAATCAGATTTTGAGTTGGCGACACCAGTGCCTTTAGCAGGTCTACGGTAACGTCAGCGTATTCACACCTTTTGATTGGCTCGTCAGAGTGAACCAGCCGGAGCAAACTGCATCTGTAGCGAGCTGCACGGACAGAAATATAGTTCTGTTGATTTAATCGCTGTTTTTTCAACCCACAATGGCTGAAGGAGCAGAAGAAACTGATTTGGTTGCAGATTTATTGTCAAAGCCATTTTCAAGACGGACTTTTCAAGAAAAGCTGGACATTGTTAAGAAAGGTCGGCCAAGCCCGTCACAACTGGGAAAAGGATTTGTCCGTCACTTTCAGTCCACTAACTCCGAGCGGTGCCCCTGGCTCACAGGCTCTGAGGAACACAGCAGATTGTGTTGCTGGGAGTGTGTTATTTTCCTCTGATACCGTTGAGCGAGAGAGAAGCCGATACGAGGAACTCTACAAGGCGCTGAACACAGCGGCGGGTTTAGAGGCACAGGAGGAAGCGCGGTCCACACAGCGAATGAACAAGACACGATCCAGCGCGGTGTCCACGCCGAACAAGAGGAGATGCGGCGCTTGGTACGGGAGGAGGTGCGGCGCTCGGTACAGGAGGAGGTGTGCGGCTCACTACATATACTTGGCCCAGTGCTTCATGGGAAGGTTTTCGGACCACCACATACAGTTCTACCCCTGAGCCGTGTACCGAAGCCCATATGGGGAAATTGGTTTTCTGTATCAATGTATCTAGATGGTGCCATCTATTGGTAAACACTAGAACTGCAGGGAAAATAAAACTTGTTAAGTTTTATTAAGGTTCAATCAAGTTTGGTGCGGTGCCCTTTCTTTATGTCAGAGCGCCCCTCAAAACTCCTGTGCACGTCCCTGCACCCCGGGTTTGTTTCTTCAGTAAAGGCGTTTATTGTGGCTACACCGTTATCTGTCTGTGATGCAACGGCCCTTTAGACTGCATTTCTGCAGAATAAGATTTTATTTTTTATAGCCATAAAATAGACGTAGCACTACTGAAGGCCTCGGTGTGAAATGCACGGCTGCCACTGATCAGATCACATTGCCCCACATACCGTGAAAAATCTGCACTCTCACTGTGAGTGGACTTGCCTCCCCACAGATCTGACCTGTAACTTGCTCTGGTAGTGTCTCCTCTCGCTTATCTCCATGGACATATTCCTCTCGCTCTTATGTAGAACAGTTTAATGCCTTACTGAACAACTATCCAGACAAAGCTTAACAACTCCATGGAGGTACCAGACCTTCACCAGAAATGTTACATCATGCAGCTTTAAGTGCCACTTTATGAAAGAGACTTTTAATTATTCATGAGGAGATTGCACTTATAGATTCTGATGTTCTATAGAACATCACTGATCCATTACACACATGGTATTGGCCTTCCTTAACTTGTGTGCTCCGTTTGTACATTTGTTTATCCAGCACTTTAACTTGGGCTGTTTTCTTCACTTATACTGTAAGTGAAGGATTCCAAGGACACTTTTCCACTCACAGGAGTCAAAGCATGATTTAAAAAAAAAAGTTTTTAACCATCACAACAAACTGAAATGTTTGTCAGTGATTTCAGGAGTGATGGGGAAAAGGCGAAGTGTCATGACGATGATTTGAATCTAATTGGTTGAAGCATCACTGTAGTTGCATCCAGTTAAGAGAAAAGCACTGACGTCTTCTGTCCTCACATGTACAATCTGCCTCTCAAATAATAAAGTACTCCTGAGGAAGGCCTGTACGTAAAGTACTCCTGAGGAAAGCCTGTACGTAAAGTACTCCTGAGGAAGGCCTGTACGTAAAGTACTCCTGAGTAAAGCCTGTACATAAAGTACTCCTGAGTAAAACCTGTACGTAAAGTACTCCTGAGTAAGGCCTGTACGTAAAGTACTCCTGAGGAAAGCCTGTACGTAAAGTACTCCTGAGTAAAGCCTGTACGTAAAGTACTCCTGAGTAAAACCTGTACGTAAAGTACTCCTGAGTAAAGCCTGTACGTAAAGTACTCCTGAGTGAAGCCTGTACGTAAAGTACTCCTGAGTAAAACCTGTACGTAAAGTACTCCTGAGTAAAGCCTGTACGTAAAGTACTCCTGAGTAAAGCCTGTACGTAAAGTACTCCTGAGGAAAGCCTGTACGTAAAGTACTCCTGAGGAAAGCCTGTACGTAAAGTACTCCTGAGGAAGGCCTGTACGTAAAGTACTCCTGAGGAAGGCCTGTACGTAAAGTACTCCTGAGGAAGGCCTGTACGTAAAGTACTCCTGAGTAAAGCCTGTACATAAAATACTCCTGAGTAAAGCCTGTACATAAAGTACTCCTGAGGAAGGCCTGTACGTAAAGTACTCCTGAGTAAAGCCTGTACATAAAATACTCCTGAGTAAAGCCTGTACATAAAGTACTCCTGAGGAAGGCCTGTATGTAAAGTACTCCTGAGTAAAGCCTGTGCGTAAAGTACTCCTGAGTAAAGCCTGTACGTAAAGTACTCCTGAGGAAGGCCTGTACGTAAAGTACTCCTGAGGAAGGCCTGTACGTAAAGTACTCCTGAGGAAGGCCTGTACGTAAAGTACTCCTGAGTAAAGCCTGTACATAAAGTACTCCTGAGTAAAGCCTGTACATAAAGTACTCCTGAGTAAAGCCTGTACATAAAGTACTCCTGAGGAAGGCCTGTACGTAAAGTACTCCTGAGTAAAGCCTGTACGTAAAGTACTCCTGAGGAAGGCCTGTACGTAAAGTACTCCTGAGTAAAGCCTGTACATAAAGTACTCCTGAGTAAAGCCTGTACGTAAAGTACTCCTGAGGAAGGCCTGTACGTAAAGTACTCCTGAGTAAAACCTGTACGTAAAGTACTCCTGAGTAAAGCCTGTACGTAAAGTACTCCTGAGTAAAGCCTGTATGTAAAGTACTCCTGAGTAAAGCCTGTACATAAAATACTCCTGAGTAAAGCCTGTACGTAAAGTACTCCTGAGTAAAGCCTGTACGTAAAGTACTCCTGAGTAAAGCCTGTACGTAAAGTACTCCTGAGCAAAGCCTGTACATAAAGTACTCCTGAGGAAAGCCTGTACGTAAAGTACTCCTGAGTAAAGCCTGTACGTAAAGTACTCCTGAGTAAAGCCTGTACGTAAAGTACTCCTGAGGAAGGCCTGTACGTAAAGTACTCCTGAGTAAAGCCTGTACGTAAAGTACTCCTGAGTAAAGCCTGTACATAAAGTACTCCTGAGTAAAGCCTGTACGTAAAGTACTCCTGAGTAAAGCCTGTACGTAAAGTACTCCTGAGTAAAGCCTGTACGTAAAGTACTCCTGAGGAAGGCCTGTACGTAAAGTACTCCTGAGGAAGGCCTGTACGTAAAGTACTCCTGAGTAAAGCCTGTACGTAAAGTACTCCTGAGTAAAGCCTGTACGTAAAGTACTCCTGAGGAAGGCCTGTACGTAAAGTACTCCTGAGTAAAGCCTGTACGTAAAGTACTCCTGAGGAAGGCCTGTACGTAAAGTACTCCTGAGTAAAACCTGTACGTAAAGTACTCCTGAGTAAAGCCTGTACGTAAAGTACTCCTGAGTAAAGCCTGTATGTAAAGTACTCCTGAGTAAAGCCTGTACATAAAATACTCCTGAGTAAAGCCTGTACGTAAAGTACTCCTGAGTAAAGCCTGTACGTAAAGTACTCCTGAGTAAAGCCTGTACGTAAAGTACTCCTGAGCAAAGCCTGTACATAAAGTACTCCTGAGGAAAGCCTGTACGTAAAGTACTCCTGAGTAAAGCCTGTACGTAAAGTACTCCTGAGTAAAGCCTGTACGTAAAGTACTGAGTAAAGCCTGTACGTAAAGTACTCCTGAGTAAAGCCTGTACGTAAAGTACTCCTGAGGAAAGCCTGTACGTAAAGTACTCCTGAGGAAAGCCTGTACGTAAAGTACTCCTGAGGAAGGCCTGTACGTAAAGTACTCCTGAGGAAAGCCTGTACGTAAAGTACTCCAGAGTAAAGCCTGTACGTAAAGTACTCCTGAGTAAAGCCTGTACGTAAAGTACTCCTGAGGAAAGCCTGTACGTAAAGTACTCCTGAGGAAAGCCTGTACGTAAAGTACTCCTGAGAAAAGCCTGTACGTAAAGTACTCCTGAGGAAGGCCTGTACGTAAAGTACTCCTGAGTAAAGCCTGTACGTAAAGTACTCCTGAGGAAGGCCTGTACGTAAAGTACTCCTGAGTAAAGCCTGTACGTAAAGTACTCCTGAGTAAAGCCTGTACGTAAAGTACTCCTGAGGAAAGCCTGTACGTAAAGTACTCCTGAGTAAAGCCTGTACGTAAAGTACTCCTGAGTAAAGCCTGTACGTAAAGTACTCCTGAGTAAAGCCTGTACGTAAAGTACTCCTGAGGAAGGCCTGTACGTAAAGTACTCCTGAGTAAAGCCTGTACGTAAAGTACTCCTGAGTAAAGCCTGTACATAAAGTACTCCTGAGTAAAGCCTGTACGTAAAGTACTCCTGAGTAAAGCCTGTACGTAAAGTACTCCTGAGTAAAGCCTGTACGTAAAGTACTCCTGAGGAAGGCCTGTACGTAAAGTACTCCTGAGGAAGGCCTGTACGTAAAGTACTCCTGAGTAAAGCCTGTACGTAAAGTACTCCTGAGTAAAGCCTGTACGTAAAGTACTCCTGAGGAAAGCCTGTACGTAAAGTACTCCTGAGTAAAGCCTGTACGTAAAGTACTCCTGAGTAAAGCCTGTACGTAAAGTACTCCTGAGTAAAGCCTGTACGTAAAGTACTCCTGAGGAAGGCCTGTACGTAAAGTACTCCTGAGTAAAGCCTGTACGTAAAGTACTCCTGAGTAAAGCCTGTACGTAAAGTACTCCTGAGTAAAGCCTGTACGTAAAGTACTCCTGAGTAAAGCCTGTACGTAAAGTACTCCTGAGGAAGGCCTGTACGTAAAGTACTCCTGAGGAAAGCCTGTACGTAAAGTACTCCTGAGTAAAGCCTGTACATAAAGTACTCCTGAGTAAAGCCTGTACATAAAGTACTCCTGAGGAAGGCCTGTACATGAAGTACTCCTGAGGAAGGCCTGTACGTAAAGTACTCCTGAGTAAAGCCTGTACGTAAAGTACTCCTGAGGAAGGCCTGTACGTAAAGTACTCCTGAGTAAAGCCTGTACGTAAAGTACTCCTGAGTAAAGCCTGTACGTAAAGTACTCCTGAGGAAGGCCTGTACGTAAAGTACTCCTGAGTAAAGCCTGTACGTAAAGTACTCCTGAGGAAAGCCTGTACGTAAAGTACTCCTGAGTAAAGCCTGTACGTAAAGTACTCCTGAGTAAAGCCTGTACGTAAAGTACTCCTGAGGAAAGCCTGTACGTAAAGTACTCCTGAGTAAAGCCTGTACGTAAAGTACTCCTGAGTAAAGCCTGTACGTAAAGTACTCCTGAGTAAAGCCTGTGCGTAAAGTACTCCTGAGGAAGGCCTGTACGTAAAGTACTCCTGAGTAAAGCCTGTACGTAAAGTACTCCTGAGTAAAGCCTGTACATAAAGTACTCCTGAGTAAAGCCTGTACGTAAAGTACTCCTGAGTAAAGCCTGTACGTAAAGTACTCCTGAGTAAAGCCTGTACGTAAAGTACTCCTGAGTAAAGCCTGTACGTAAAGTACTCCTGAGGAAGGCCTGTATGTAAAGTACTCCTGAGGAAGGCCTGTACGTAAAGTACTCCTGAGTAAAGCCTGTACGTAAAGTACTCCTGAGTAAAGCCTGTACGTAAAGTACTCCTGAGTAAAGCCTGTAAAGTACTCCTGAGTAAAGCCTGCACGTAAAGTACTCCTGAGTAAAGCCTGCACGTAAAGTACTCCTGAGTAAAGCCTGTTCGTAATGTACTCCTGAGTTACGCCTGTACGTCAAGTACTGAGTAAAGCCTGTACGTAAAGTACTCCTGAGTAAAGCCTGTACGCAAAGTACTCCTGAGTAAAGCCTGTACGTTAAGTACTCATGAGTTATGACTGCACGGAAAGTACTACTGAGTAAAGCCTGTACGTAAAGTACTCCTGAGTAAAGCCTGTACGTAAAGTACTCCTGAGTAAAGCCTGTACGTAAAGTACTCCTGAGTAAAGCCTGTACGTAAAGTACTCCTGAGTAAAGCCTGTACGTAAAGTACTCCTGAGTAAAGCCTGAACGTAAATTACACCATAGTAAAGCATTTACGTAAAGTAGTCCTGAGTAAAGACTGCACGTAAAGTACTCCTGAGGAAAGCCTGTACGTAAAGTACTCCTGAGGAAAGCCTGTACGTAAAGTACTCCTGAGTAAAGCCTGTACGTAAAGTACTGAGTAAAGCCTGTACGTAAAGTACTCCTGAGTAAAGCCTGTACGTAAAGTACTCCTGAGTAAAGCCTGTACGTAAAGTACTCCTGAGTAAAGCCTGTACGTAAAGTACTCCTGAGTAAAGCCTGTACGTAAAGTACTCCTGAGTAAAGCCTGTACGTAAAGTACTCCTGAGTAAAGCCTGTACGTAAAGTACTCCTGAGGAAAGCCTGTACGTAAAGTACTCCTGAGTAAAGCCTGTACGTAAAGTACTCCTGAGTAAAGCCTGTACGTAAAGTACTCCTGAGTAAAGCCTGTACGTAAAGTACTCCTGAGTAAAGCCTGTACGTAAAGTACTCCTGAGTAAAGCCTGTACGTAAAGTACTCCTGAGGAAGGCCTGTACGTAAAGTACTCCTGAGTAAAGCCTGTACGTAAAGTACTCCTGAGTAAAGCCTGTACGTAAAGTACTCCTGAGTAAAGCCTGTACGTAAAGTACTCCTGAGTAAAGCCTGTACGTAAAGTACTCCTGAGTAAAGCCTGTACGTAAAGTACTCCTGAGGAAGGCCTGTACGTAAAGTACTCCTGAGTAAAGCCTGTACGTAAAGTACTCCTGAGGAAGGCCTGTACGTAAAGTACTCCTGAGTAAAGCCTGTACGTAAAGTACTCCTGAGTAAAGCCTGTACGTAAAGTACTCCTGAGTAAAGCCTGTACGTAAAGTACTCCTGAGGAAGGCCTGTACGTAAAGTACTCCTGAGTAAAGCCTGTACGTAAAGTACTCCTGAGGAAGGCCTGTACGTAAAGTACTCCTGAGTAAAGCCTGTACGTAAAGTACTCCTGAGGAAAGCCTGTACGTAAAGTACTCCTGAGTAAAGCCTGTACGTAAAGTACTCCTGAGGAAAGCCTGTACGTAAAGTACTCCTGAGTAAAGCCTGTACGTAAAGTACTCCTGAGTAAAGCCTGTACGTAAAGTACTCCTGAGTAAAGCCTGTACGTAAAGTACTCCTGAGTAAAGCCTGTGCGTAAAGTACTCCTGAGTAAAACCTGTACGCAAAGTACTCCTGAGTAAAGCCTGTACGTAAAGTACTCCTGAGTAAAGCCTGTGCGTAAAGTACTCCTGAGTAAAACCTGTACGTAAAGTACTCCTGAGTAAAGCCTGTACGTAAAGTACTCCTGAGGAAGGCCTGTACGTAAAGTACTCCTGAGGAAAGCCTGTACGTAAAGTACTCCTGAGGAAAGCCTGTACGTAAAGTACTCCTGAGGAAAGCCTGTACGTAAAGTACTCCTGAGGAAGGCCTGTCCGTAAAGTACTCCTGAGTAAAGCCTGTACGTAAAGTACTCCTGAGTAAAGCCTGTACGTAAAGTACTCCTGAGTAAAGCCTGTACGTAAAGTACTCCTGAGTAAAACCTGTACGTAAAGTACTCCTGAGTAAAGCCTGTACGTAAAGTACTCCTGAGTAAAGCCTGTACGTAAAGTACTCCTGAGGAAGGCCTGTACGTAAAGTACTCCTGAGTAAAGCCTGTACGTAAAGTACTCCTGAGGAAGGCCTGTACGTAAAGTACTCCTGAGTGAAACCTGTACGTAAAGTACTCCTAAGGAAGGCCTGTACGTAAAGTACTCCTGAGTAAAGCCTGTACGTAAAGTACTCCTGAGGAAGGCCTGTACGTAAAGTACTCCTGAGTAAAGCCTGTCCGTAAAGTACTCCTGAGTAAAGCCTGTACGTAAAGTACTCCTGAGTAAAGCCTGTACGTAAAGTACTCCTGAGGAAGGCCTGTACGTAAAGTACTCCTGAGTAAAGCCTGTATGTAAAGTACTCCTGAGTAAAGCCTGTACGTAAAGTACTCCTGAGTAAAGCCTGTACGTAAAGTACTCCTGAGTAAAGCCTGTACGTAAAGTACTCCTGAGTAAAGCCTGTACGTAAAGTACTCCTGAGTAAAGCCTGTACGTAAAGTACTCCTGAGGAAGGCCTGTACGTAAAGTACTCCTGAGTAAAGCCTGTACGTAAAGTACTCCTGAGTAAAGCCTGTACGTAAAGTACTCCTGAGTAAAGCCTGTATGTAAAGTACTCCTGAGTAAAGCCTGTACGTAAAGTACTCCTGAGGAAGGCCTGTACGTAAAGTACTCCTGAGTAAAGCCTGTACGTAAAGTACTCCTGAGTAAAGCCTGTACGTAAAGTACTCCTGAGTAAAGCCTGTATGTAAAGTACTCCTGAGTAAAGCCTGTACGTAAAGTACTCCTGAGTAAAGCCTGTACGTAAAGTACTCCTGAGGAAGGCCTGTACGTAAAGTACTCCTGAGTAAAGCCTGTACGTAAAGTACTCCTGAGTAAAGCCTGTACGTAAAGTACTCCTGAGTAAAGCCTGTATGTAAAGTACTCCTGAGTAAAGCCTGTACGTAAAGTACTCCTGAGGAAGGCCTGTACGTAAAGTACTCCTGAGTAAAGCCTGTACGTAAAGTACTCCTGAGTAAAGCCTGTACGTAAAGTACTCCTGAGTAAAGCCTGTATGTAAAGTACTCCTGAGTAAAGCCTGTACGTAAAGTACTCCTGAGTAAAGCCTGTACGTAAAGTACTCCTGAGGAAGGCCTGTACGTAAAGTACTCCTGAGTAAAGCCTGTACGTAAAGTACTCCTGAGTAAAGCCTGTACGTAAAGTACTCCTGAGTAAAACCTGTACGTAAAGTACTCCTGAGTAAAGCCTGTACGTAAAGTACTCCTGAGTAAAGCCTGTTGTATGTATGTAACAGTCCGTCTCTAATATTTGAGGTATAAAATCAGATTTGGGCCACAGTGTCTCTAGACCTTTTGATTCTTGGCCCTGTGCTGTGGCCCAGGACTAAATGAGATTCAAATGTATATGTTGCCATGGAAATGAGTCCATCACTCTGTTGCCATGGAGATGGGCCTAACAAACGGGTGTCTCTGGGGTGTCTGGGAACTGCCTGAACCCGGGTCAAGTGTGAGACGCTCTTCTGGTAATAAAAGAGGATTTATGGACACAAGGTATATTTCTCTGCCTATTCTAATTAAAGTCTCTTGTGCGGATCCTCTTCTGTGATTGGCTGAAAAGGGTCATGAAACATGGACCCTGTAATGGCCTAAAAGTGCTATGACACAAATACCTCATAACTGCAAATGCAGATGAAGTGAGTCACTCAGTTGGAACAGAAAGATCTTCAGTGTTGCCAATTCACACCAGGCAATGTATAGTTGTGCCTTTGAGCAAGACCTTGTGTGAATACTGGAGGGAATGGAAAAGTGGTGTATGAATATGAAATAGATGTCTCAGTATATTTTGGGCTCTCTTATCATAGTCAATTATAGGTTCCAGTCCATCAGAAAAGTGCTAGAGCGACATATTCTTGGTTGAGGGTTTTGTACAAATGTTAACACACTAGAACATGTGCACACTCTAGTGTGGAAGATCACACTGGAGGTTTATGTTATCCTTTATCAGCTCTTTTGCAGATTTTTACATTTCCATATTTAGACCACAATATAAATGATCTACTTCAAAACCACAAAATAAACCCCACTGGCCGATGTTCATAGTATTTAGTGTAGATTATTGGGTCGTTCTTCCACTTCATTGAGCTCATGTAAACTAAAACATGATTTCATATTTTACACTTTAATCCTCAAACCCTCTCCCCCTCACTTAAAGCCCTGTCCACCTCTAAAGTGTCAGTCACAGGATGTATATATGTAGCTAACCCACTAGCTGCTGCGTTCCAAACAGGAAGTGAGCATGGACGCACTTCTGGCTCCATCAGCTTCGATTGACTTTACACTGAAAAACTGTCACCCCCTGCTGCAGTGAGCCTCGTCACTTTGGTCTTAAAATGTTTGTATTAACCCACTCTACTTGATCCTGAGGTTTTTATTTTGATATTTTGTCCAGATATAAATTCCTATTCCTAATATGGAACTCAGCTCCAAATTGTCTCCTATAACGACACTTTGGATGCACTTGAGTATCCCTGTTATGAGCCCTGCACATGTACATGCGCTCAGAGAAACAGGATACTCTTATTTCTGAATGGCTGTTCCAAATATGGACCTCGGCTCCAGATTCTACCTTGGAACCGCTGTGAGTGACATCACACCGCCTTAGTCCACTTCTGTATACAGTCTATAGTTTAAACTGTGATAGAAGAGCTGCCTAAACAATACATTTCCTCAGTTTCCCCTGTACATCTGAGTCCTGGGAGAGACAGTGCTGGAGCAGGTGCAGTCCTGGCGCCCTCTGCTGATTGTCCCTCTCTGTAGCTCCTCCTCTCCTCTCTTTACCCCACTGGGCGCTTTATCCGGTTGGTTTTGTGATCTATTTTCTTTTTCCTGGAATCGCTTTTTGGCAAGGCCTGGTCTCCATGGTGACGGCTGCGTCTTTGTTGGAGCTCAGTGGCGACAAAACACTGGAGCCTGGACATCACCACAGCCTGGCTCAGACCACCGTGTGTGTCCACTGTGTGCACAGTGCAGAGAGAACTAGGCCATACACAGCATGCTTTAGGCCTGCTTTAGGCCTGGTTTAGGCCTGCTTTGGTCCTGCTTTAGACCTGCTTTAGACCTGGTTTAGACCTGCTTTAGACCTGCTTTAGACCTGCTTTAGACCTGCTTTAGACCTGCTTTAGACCTGCTTTAGACCTGCTTTAGTCCTGCTTTAGACCTGCTTTAGACCTGCTTTAGACCTGCTTTAGACCTGCTTTAGACCTGCTTTAGACCTGCTTTAGACCTGCTTTAGTCCTGCTTTAGACCTGCTTTAGACCTGCTTTAGACCTGCTTTAGTCCTGCTTTAGACCTGCTTTAGACCTGCTTTAGACCTGCTTTAGACCTGCTTTAGACCTGCTTTAGACCTGCTACTTGGTTTAGGCCTGCTTTAGACCTGTTTTACTCTTGGTTTAGGCCTGGTTTAGTCCTGGTTTACTCTTGGTTTAGTCCTGGTTTAGTCTTGGTTTAGTCCTGGTTTACTCTTGGTTTAGTCCTGGTTTAGTCTTGGTTTAGTCTTTGTTTAGTCCTGGTTTAGTCCTGGTTTAGTCTTTGTTTAGTCCTGGTTTACTCTTGGTTTAGGCCTGGTTTACTCTTGGTTTAGTCCTGGTTTAGTCCTGGTTTAGTCTTGGTTTAGTCTTTGTTTAGTCCTGGTTTACTCTTGGTTTAGGCCTGGTTTACTCTTGGTTTAGTCCTGGTTTAGTCCTGGTTTAGTCCTGGTTTAGTCTAGGTTTAGTCCTGGTTTAGTCCTGGTTTAGTCCTGGTTTAGTCCTGGTTTAGACCTGGTTTAGTCCTGCTTTAGGCCTGCTTTAGACCTGCTTTAGTCCTGGTTTAGTCTTGGTTTAGTCTTTGGTTAGTCCTGGTTTACTCTTGGTTTAGGCCTGGTTTACTCTTGGTTTAGTCCTGGTTTAGTCCTGGTTTAGTCCTGGTTTAGTCCTGGTTTACTCTTGGTTTAGGCCTGGTTTAGTCCTGGTTTAGTCCTGGTTTAGTCTAGGTTTAGTCCTGGTTCAGTCCTGGTTCAGTCCTGGTTCAGTCCTGGTTTAGTCCTGGTTTAGTCCTGGTTTAGTCTAGGTTTAGTCCTGGTTCAGTCCTGGTTCAGTCCTGGTTTAGTCCTGGTTCAGTCCTGGTGTAGTTCTTTACAATAGCAGTTGTATAATGGAGTCTGATGATAATGGGGACTAAAATAGAAGGAAATAATCTATAAAAAGAGTCTGTGTACAGTCCGTGACAAAAGTCTTGTCTCTTATCCATTTTGTAGAAACAAAAGTTTATAACCTGACTTTAAATTAATCGATTGGTTTTAGAAATGTCTCATATTAAAGCTAAAACCCTCCCAAATTATGCTCAATATACTAAAATAAATTTGCTTCACTGAAGAAACTTTGATCATTTAATGAACACAGAAAGGTCAGATTTAGGCAAGACAAAAGTTTTGTCGCCTACAGAAAATTTAACAAATAATTTACTTCAAATACAAAAATCTGTTGCATAACGTCAGTGAATTAAGTAGTGGTGCTGTGAGCTCCATATTTAATATCTTGTATGACTTCCATGAGCTGAAGGACTTCATCCATGTGGTTCGACAATGATTCATACAGTTTGTTGATGAAGTCATCAGGAACAGCAAAGAAAGCGTCTCACAGCCTCCAGAGTTCATCAGGATTCTTTGGTTGTTCCTTCCATTCTTCCTCTTTCATTCTACCCCAGACCTGCTCAGTGATGTTCATGTCTGGTGACTGGGCCAGTCCTGGAGCACCTTGATCTTCTCCTTGAGGAGCTTTGATGTAGAGATAGAAGTTTGCGATGGAGCACCATCCTGCTGCAAAATGTGACCCCTTTTATGGTTGGGAATGTAAGAGGTGCTAATACTTCTTGATATTTGAGGCTGTTGATTTTGCCTTCACCCTGCAAATGTCTCACACTCCCCCATACTGGATGGAACCCCAGACCAGGATTTTTCCGCCACCAAACTGAACTGTTTTCTGGGTGAATCTTGGATCCATGTGGGCTCCAGTAGGTCTCCTGCAATATTTGCGGCGGCTGTGATGTAATTCACCCGAGGATTCATCTGAGAAATCCACCTTCTGCCACTTTTCCAGTGTCCATCCTTTTAGCAGGCTGTGGGCCTTGGCAAATGCCACACGGTTTTTTAATGGCCTTTTGTTTAGTGCTGGTTTCTGTGCACTGATTCGACCATGGAGGCCATTTCCAGACAGAATTCTACAAACTGTTCTGGTTGACTCAGGGACTTGAGGTGACCAGGCCTGGTGGAGCTCTGCTGCAGTGGAAAAGGGGCCTTGGATTTTCCAATCAACAAACGGTCCTCCTGAGCAGTTGTCTTGCGGGGTCTGCTGGACCTGGGCTTGTCAAAAACATCTCCAGGCTTTTCAGATCTTTTTCTTATTCTTTGTACTTGACGCTGAGACACATTGAAGGTGTCAGCCACCTCAGCAGTGGATCTGGTCTTCAGCCTCTTGATAATTAACGCTTTGGTCTCAGGGTGGATCTTAGGCAGGTTGTCAGAGGTCAAGTTGCAGTTGATGTGAGGGTCTGGTGTGCTGGGGTTCTTTTTATACACACCCACTAAGTGACTGATCAGTAACTGATCACAGGTGAGGCTGGAATCTAGGACTGGGTGCATCATATGACAAGGAGACAAGACTTTTGTCTTGCCAAAATCTGACCTTTGTGTTCAGTAAATGATCAATGTTTCTTCAGTGAAGCAAATTTATTTGAGTATATTGAGCATAATTTGGGAGGTTTTAGCTTTAATATGAGACATTTCTAAAACCAATGGATTAATTTAAAGTCAGGTTATAAACTTGTTTCTACAAAATGGATAAGAGACCAGACTTTTGTCAGGGACTGTACAGAGGTGTGAGGCCCTCTGTGTGTCACTGCTACACAGGCTCTACTTTTATATCGACTTATTCTGCATGAAAACTGTAGTTTAGATCTATACAGACATGTTCTAAAATGTGACTCTTGTGTTCGTTTGTCAGAGCAGATTTCAGTTTTTTCTTTTGGTCAATTCTTTTGGACGTGTTTGAAATGTGAACTTTGAACAGAGTCATATTCTGAAAACATAAATCATGATCACAATGCTTGTCATTTTGTTTTTACAAAAATCCTTCAGCCCTGCCTCTGGTCCTGTGCACTTGGGTTTGTTACTGTGAGGTCGCTGCTATTGTTTCTCTGAGCATTAACATGGCTGCTGTGACAGGACGGGTATTTGGTATAAAAATGTACCAAATCACCCCTCATGAAACATGAAGGGGAACCATGTGATACCCACTCGTCTCCTCCACAGAGATGTGATTACTTTGACTAAAATATTCCACAATATGGCATTAAATGTATCCATCTCCAAGGATATAATGTCATACTGAGGTGAGCAGATGATGTCACCAGGACAACTTTCAGATCAGATCATTGGAGAGGCAACTTCACCAGTAAAAATCCACGATCAATAATTCAAACACACGACAGGTTTAGTCACTTTAGTGAAATACAAGAGCACGTTTTTTCCACTGAAGTGGAGACAAACGTACGTCCTTAGTGTCCTCATGTATCTATCTCCATGGAAACCTTTCCAAAGTATGACTTTCACTTTCTAGTTCCGTGGAATCTGCAGGTGACAGGAAAGTGACATACTGCTACTTTAATACATGCGAGATAGATTAATGGCATTATACCATTTAATGTCATACTGTGGAATATTATAGGCAAAGTAATGGCTTTTCCACAAAGACAAGCAGGTGCTATATCCTTCAGCAGAAATGTTCCACACTGAACCTTTACAGAAACCCCATGTCAGCGGCAGCTGGACTGAACAAACAAACTTGTGTTTGTGTTTTACAGAGTGATCGAGACCGACCGCGTCAACATCATTGCGGTGAGTCCAAGCACTTTCTCAAACTGAGTGGTTAGGGGTTCCACTCCTTTCCAAACACATGCAAACTGACATTGTTTCCTCGGGCAAGACACTTCACTAACCCATTACTTACAAAAGTCGTACAAATTGTCATCTTTACATCTTAAAAAACAAGTTATTTTCCTCTTCAGAACAGGTTTGTGTGAGTCGATTACTTTGATGCTGACTTCCTGTTTCCCATGACACCACAGGAGAAGAGAAAGTGGCAGATGGAGGTGGAGAATAAGAAACGACAGCTGGAGGACGACAGGAGAGCTCTGCAGCACCTCAAGGTACAACTCCACTGTGTCACACTGTCCTCTCCCACCTGCACCTGAACCACAGCCCTTTACTTGGACGGGATTGGTCCACCCAGATCCACCCAGATGCCAGAGGTTAACTGGTTGAACCTCAGTGCACTGATGGAAAGCAAATATCTCTGGAGCGATACCAGGCTATAGCAAACTGGGCGACCTCTTCTCATCTGCTCAATGGTCTCCACAGGTCACCAAAATCTGACTCTAATCTCATTTCTGGACCTTTACTGGTTCTATATTACACAAAAAGAAATCTTAAACATGTGAATGAAACAAAACAAAACAGCTCCAGGTGATGAGGACATTACATTATTACAGAGGTCAGAAAAAGCCTAATAAGGGCCCTTTAAGATTATATTAATGACATGTGAACTACAAAATGTGTGAGTGATCATAGAGACCATGGTTAGATGATGTTGCTGTTTACATGACATTTTAATCATTCTGTAAGTCCATTCTAAATAAAAAAAAAAATCTGCTATGAATCTGATTTTTGAATGTGTAATCTCACTGTAATCTCACTGTAATCTCACTGTAATCTCCACTGATCTGAGGCACTTTGTAGAATTATAATGGACATCAAGAGAGCTCAGGTCGTCTAATGGAGACGTTTCTGTCACTAAAAGCATCTCACAGCAAGAAGGTTCCGGGTGTGACCCCTGGTCCTTTCTGTGTGGAGTTTGCATGTTCTTCCTGTGTCTGTGTGGAGTTTGCATGTTCTCCCTGTGTCTTTAGTCAGAGACACTGGTTGAAGGATGCTACCCGCTGCGTTCCAAACAGAAAGTGAGCACAGATGCACTTCCAAAAGCATCACCCCTCTCTCTCTGTCTGCTGCTGTGACCTC
Organism: Odontamblyopus lacepedii; assembly: GCA_034769755.1. Lineage (NCBI taxonomy): Eukaryota > Metazoa > Chordata > Actinopteri > Gobiiformes > Gobiidae > Odontamblyopus > Odontamblyopus lacepedii. Next base: position 434,014 of record CM068350.1, on the reverse strand, counting down.
GTCATTTTGGTCTTAAAGGGATAGTTCGGGATTTTTTACATAAATCTGTTTGGCATCCTCCTCAGCAGTGTCGTGCATCAACATTGACTTACCTCCCAACAGTGTCCAGAGCCGAGTTCTTCCCTGGTTTCGGTGCTGATGAAAGTGTGCGGCAAGTTGGCTGGAGTCATATTTCACTGGGTTGCCATGGCGATGGGCCAAAGCCTCCCTGTTATCCTAATGGGAAAATGTCTACAATTTCTTACATTTCAAAGTGTTATAGCGTCTTATTAGTTTCATTGAAGAACGTGAAATTTGACACAGTGATTCTTCAAGTCAGCCTGAACAAAAAAGTCTGGGAGGCCAAAGTTGTATTTTGCACGGTGTTGCCATGGCGATGTCCCAAAGTGCCCATGTTTGTCTATGTTGGCACATCAGCATCTCCAGTGTGTGTGGATTTTGTGTGTTTAGTGACAAGTTCAGCCCAAAGCCACAAACACACAGAGACAAGAGGCTCATCAGCGCCACCTGGAGGGGAGTATCAGCGCCACCCGGGGGAGCGTCAGCGCCACTCGGGGGAGCGTCAGCGCCACTCGGGGGAGCGTCAGCACCACCCGGGGGAGCGCCAGCGCCACCCGGGGGAGCGTCAGCGCCACTCGGGGGAGCGTCAGCACCACTCGGGGGAGCGTCAGCACCACTCGGGGGAGCGTCAGCACCACCCAGGGGAGCGCCAGCGCCACCCGGGGGAGCGTCAGCACCACTCGGGGGAGCGTCAGCGCCACTCGGGGGAGCGTCAGCACCACTCGGGGGAGCATCAGCACCACCCAGGGGAGCGTCAGCGCCACCCGGGGGAGCGTTGGGTCAGCTGAGTGCGACTCGCGGCCCGCGAGGGCCGTTCGATGCCGCTTGCGGCTTTAATTAGGCCTGAGCCCCTACAGGGCGTCGGGCCTATTGCTTTCGCCCAGGCATCATCGTTGTCAACTGTCTTACGAAGTTCAGCGCGAAGCTGAAGTCAAAATACATTGCGCCTATGGGAGACATCCTGACGTAAAGTTTGTCGTACAGTCACGAAATTCGGTACAGACATTCCTCATGTGAAAACAGAAAAAAAAATATTATTATGGCCACGCCCCCTGACAAACCAGAAGGCAGCCATCTTGGATTGAAATAAAAAAGTTGCTGAGTCAGCATTTTCACTCACGTTGCATTTGAACGAACTCCTCTGAAGGCGCTTCACCCACAGGGGTCAAAATCGGCGTACATCAACTAGAGAAGTGGGGCATCAAACGATAGCTGAATTTTTAAAATAACTGTCACGGTTTACGTGCGGCGAAGCTGCAAAATTTGTTCAGATTTTTTGCAATTTTCTAATGTCAAAATTTGCTCCCGTTCGGCCATACAAAGTCCGATTGGGCTCAAATTTGAATCAGTTGTAAAACTTTTGTGCCAAAGCCGACTAATTGTGACACGAACAAAAATGGTGTGATAGCGCCCCCTGCAGGACAGAATAAAATTTTGCATGGACGGTCAAAATTTTACTTTTTCTAAAATGTACCAAATTTTGTACAAAATTAATTTGGGCCATCTCAATCAAAAAAGCAAATGTAAACCATATGGTATTTTTAACCGTGTTGCCATGGTGATGCGCGGAAGCTCCAATGTTATCCTAATGGGAGAGATCAGATAAATTCCCATTCATGACAAATATTTTACTTTCACAGAATATTCTCAAATTTGGCTCAATGACTCTTCATGTCATCCCGATCAAAAAAGTCAATGACAACCATATTGTATATTTCACTGGGTTTCCATGGCGATGCGCCAAAGCCTCCATGTTATCCTTATGGGAAAATTTCAACAATTTCTTACTTTTCAAAGTGATATAGCGTCGTCTTAGTTTCATTCAAGAACGTGAAATTTAGCACAGTGATTCTTCACGTCACTTCGAACAAAAAAGTCCGGGGAGCCAAAGTTGTATTTTGCACGGTGTTGCCATGGCGATGTCCCAAAGTGCCCATATTTGTCACTGTTAACACATCAGTATCTCCAGTGTGTGTGGACTTTATGTGTTTGGTGACAAGTTCAGCCCAAAGCCACAAACACACAGAGACAAGAGGCTCATCAGCGCCACCCGGGGGAGCGTCGGGTCGGCCGAGTGCAATGCGCGGCCCGCGAGGGCCGTTCGAAGCCTCTTGCGGCTTTAATTATATATATTCTTCTATAACTTATGCAGCTTATATACTTCTGGCTGTAGCTCTCTCATTAGCTCTGTCGCGGCGTCATCGCTCTGATCGTAAACACTGAACTACTGAAAAAAGTGTTGGGTTCGTGGACGGCGTCACCTGGTGGCAGCACAGTGATACGACTGGAGAGAAAATAGTACCGAGTGTATTATGAGGTCTGACAGTTTTGTTCTGCAAATATGTCACTCTTTTGAAGAAAAACACTTTATTTTCATGACTCCAGCCAACTTGCCGCACACTTTTATCAGCACCGAAACCGGGGAAGAACTCGGCTCTGGACACTGTTGGGAGGTAAGTCAGTGTTGATGCACGACACTGCTGACGGGGACGTACAGATTCATGTCAAAAAACCTGAACTATCCCTTTAAAATGTTTATATTAATCCACTCGACACGATACTGGGGTTTTTATTTAGATATTTTGTCCATAAATAAATTCCTCATATGGAACTCGGCTCCAAATTCACTCCTATAACTGCTGATGTTTGTGAGCTTCATTTCACTGGAGCTGAACGCTGTGGTATTATATTCCCATCATGTGTTCTTATATCTGTGTGCTCAGTGGTACAGGCAGGTTCATCAGTACTTGTGCTGATCCAGCTCCAGATCTTTCTACAGACATTCAGGAAAGGCTCATTTCTGTTCTTTTTAGTATCGATGTTTCCTCGAATGAATCACACTTTGTACTACTACTGCCCTACTTGTTTGTATATTTTACAGATATATTTCTAAATAAGGTGCCATTTTCTCGTAGATAGTGAATCCAGTGTAATGTGTTCAGTGTAAGATTAGGGTGAGGAGCAGGTGTTACAAGACCTCACACCTCACCTGACTATTATCACTTTAGTTCAGGAGAAAGCTCTGTTCATGGGCCCATTTCAGACAGACGGTCGTTTCATTCATGGTGCGACATTACAGTGGTCTTACATTACCGCTGTTGACTCCATGACCTTTGCTTTGCTGCTTCATTTTGTAACCACACTGAAGACTCTTGTATTTAAACACGATTCCTCTCAAAGCGGTCTCTTCTCGATGGAGGTGCGGTCTCTAAGAGCTCTGAGTCATTACCCAGGATTCAACAGGGCTCTGGGGAGGTGACGTGAGCACTAATGCATCACTGATACTGTCAAAGTGAAGGTGGGGGTCACTAATCAATACTGTGATACTCACTTCAGCAAATACACAAAGAATCTATACTAGTACATTTGAATATCATGAAACATATTTTCTGTCATTCATCTCAGAAAGTCCCACATATACAGACTCACCAACGCAGTCACTCCATCCTTTTCTGTTTAAATATCATTTAAGCGGCACGGCACGGTGGCTGAGTGGCAACACTCAGGCCTCACAGCAAGAAGGTTGCGGGTTCGATCCCCGGGTCGCCCGGGCCTTTCTGTGTGGAGTTTGCATGTTCCTCCCCGTGTCTGGATGGGTTTCCTCCGGGTACTCCGGTTTCCCCCATCAACCCAAAACATGCCCGCACCCCTATGAACTAACATCAAGGACCATGTTGTCCACCCTCCTGTGGGCTCACCACCTGCAGAGGGGTTCATAGGGGGGGTCAGGTGCTATGAGTATTGGGCAGCACGCTGCCCCCGCGACCCAGCCGGATTAAGCGGGAGAAGATGGATGGATGGATGGATGGATATCATTTTAAAAAATCTTATGTAATATTCTAATTTTCTGAGGCACAGAATTGTGTTTTTTCATTATCTGTAGCCCACAGTCCTCAAAATTCAAGAAGTAATAAAAACAAACTAAATTCACTGTGTGTCATGAGTTTATGTAATAAGTTAAGTGGGTTTGACTTTCAGGAGTGACGAAAAACTTTTAAACTGATATTCTAACTTTGTGAGATGGACTTCGTCATCAGAACTAGCATAAGACTCTATTACTGTGTACTGAAAGTGTTAGGTATGTTAGTACAGGTATAGTTTATTCTCATTGCGTTATTGAGTATTAACACAGGCGGTGGAGGAACATTACTTCAAAATAATATTACTCGAGTAGAAGAACAGCAGTAGTTCGAGAAATGACTCGAGTAAAAATAAAAAAGTGTTACTGCTGAAAATTACTACTGGAGTAAGAATAACTTAAAGATGCACTCTGTAACCTTTTTGTTTGGAGGTCCGTCACCTGCTTGTTTCTATGGGGATATAATCAAAGGGTGATCAGACGTCCCTGTTTACCCTGTGTCCCCTGTCCCAGCAGATTTATACAAAACCAGTGATTTGTCCCAGTTTTATACAAGAAATGTCCCAGGTTTCCCTGTTTTGACCAGTTTGATCCTGTCAGCAGTGAAGAGAGGCGTAAAAACACAGAAAACATGACTGTACTGACTCACATTAGTGCTGAGTGCAGAACAGTTTTCCTTAATTACGCACTCGTTTCACAATTTTATTATTACCAACCACCACAAACCAGGGATGTCCCAGTTTTTTATTTAGAACATTTAGTCACTCTGCCTGGAATGTTCCAAAGTGTGACATTAAAAAGTTCTACTTTGACTTTGACTTCCACTGGAGTACTGTAGCACTGGCTTACATTAGCCCCTCTCTCTGTAACTGCTGCTGTGAGTCGTGTCATTTCAGTTCAGATGTTTGTATGAACCTGCTCTACCTGCTCCTGGGGTTTTATTTTGCTTATTAAAAAAGTCCTATTCCGAATATAAAGCCTGGCTCCAAATGTGAGCTGTGAGTGGAGCTGAACGCACTCACTTCACTTCTTTATCCACTATGTGCTCTCCACAGATCTGACCTGTAACTGGGTCTGGTCTCCATGATGAAAAGGTATTAGCTGCTTCTGAGTACAGAGCCTATCTGTGTGTGAAATGTGAGTGTGGTGTGAAGAGCAGAGGAGGCCCCAGTGTGCAGGGCATGTGGAGCCCTCACACACACAGCAGCTGCACTCTACAAATATAACCACACACTTCTCACAGAGATCACACTTGCATCAGATGCCCTGTACTGCACATTCATGCTTCTATTCTTTCATTCATTCATCATCGTCACCTCCATCACTTTGTTTCTGCAAAGCTGACCCCTGACCCCTGACCCCTGACCCCTGAGCCCTGACCTGGACCCTCCTCTGTCTGCACATAACACACATGGTCATGTGAGGAGGGACAGAGCGCCCCCCCACAGGGGAAACAGGGAACTGCAGCCCCTCCTCTGTCAGCGCATAACAGGATTTTTACCCCGTCCACCACAGCTGTCTGCTCTCACACTCATGCCCCCCTCTCATGCCCCCCTCTCATGCCCCCCTCTCATGCCCCCCTCTTATGCCCCCCTCTCCGCCCACGTCTCCGCCCACGTCTCCGCCCACGTCTGCCCTCTAACACACAGGGTCATGTGAGGAGAGACAGAGCGCCCCCCCCACAGGGGGCACGGGGAACTGCAGCAGGAACGTGTGTGCTGCTAATAGGAAACAAGCATGAGATGAAACGAAAGAAAGGAAGGAAGGACTGGTCATTTCACTACAGCGTAGTTAACATAGTGATATTTCAGGTTTGACCACAGATGTGGCCCAGCTTTCCCTAGTTTTACAATTGTGGTTATGTTTATCATTTTACTTCCGGGCTGTAAAAAAACATTTTTGCTAAATGGAGGTTTTAACTGTCACTAACACATGCTTTCCTCAGGAGTGAACGGGCTCTGCAGTGTTTCAGAATGACTTCAGAACCTGTATTTTTCATCTTTTTTATTCACAAACGGCCACTTAAAGCTACAGGGTGTATGTTTCTGAAGGTGTCACATCACCTGCAGGATTCCATGGAAACAAGCTAAAACCATACTTTGGAACATTCTCCATGAAGCTTTATACCGTACTGTGGAGGATTATAGCCAAAGGAACAACACTTCTATGAAAACTCCTCCAGGCCAAATAGGAGTGAGTGGAGAGGCCCCCTAAGAGTGAGGGTGGGGCACTGTCCCACCAGGCCACAGCACAAACATGGAAACCTGTCATATGCACTTATTTCACTGATATTTTAAATTGATTTTGTTTGTTTGTTGTGCAGTCCAAAGCTCTGAGGGAGCGGTGGCTGTTGGATGGAGCGCCCTCCTCTGGACTGGAGCACGATGAGGTGAAGAGACAGCTCCAGCAAGACGAGAACAAGACCAGAGACCTGGAGGATAATATCAACAGGTCCTCCTCTGCATCCCCTGACCTGCTCCTCTACATTCTCTGCTTCATCTGACCCTCTCTGCATTCTCTGACCCTCTCCTCTGACCCTCTGGCCCTCTCCTCTGCTCCTCTGACCCTCTCTGCATCCTCTGACCCTCTCCTCTGACCCTCTGGCCCTCTCCTCTGCTCCTCTGACCCTCTCTGACCCTCTCCTCTGACCCTCTGGCCCTCTCCTCCTCTCCTCTGACCCTCTCCTCTGTTCCTCTGACCCTCTCCTCCTCTCCTCTGACCCTCTCCTCCTCTCCTCTGACCCTCTCCTCTGTTCCTCTGACCCTCTCCTCTGCTCCTCTGACCCTCTCCTCTGCTCCTCTGACCCGCTCATCTTCTCCTCTGACCCTCTCCTCTGTTCCTCTGACCCTCTCCTCCTCTCCTCTGACCCTCTCCTCTTCTCATCTGACCTTCTCCTCTGCTCCTCTGACCCTCTCCTCTGCTCCTCTGACCCTCTCCTCTGCTCCTCTGACCCTCTCCTCTTCTCATCTGACCTTCTCCTCTGCTCCTCTGACCCTCTCCTCTGCTCCTCTGACCCGCTCATCTTCTCCTCTGACCCTCTGCTCTTCTCCTCCTCTGACCCTCTCCTCTTCTCCTCTGACCCTCTCCTCCTCTGACCTCCATCTCACTCTTAAATTAGGCCTGAGCACCAGAGGCTGGTGAAGGGCCTATTAGTATCACATAGTGATGCTCATCGGGGGCGGGAACTAAAATGACGCGACGTGACTCGCCTGTAGTGACCAGGGACCCTCGCCATGACGTAGCTGTGCCAGAGGTTTACGAAAATGTAGAGTTTGTCGGCCAAAAAAACTCGGAACATTGTTCTCGTATCAGAATCTTCTTCTCCTTTAGGCCCGAGCCCCTACAGGCCGTGGGGCCTATTGCTTTTGTCAACTGTCTTACGAAGTCGACCGCTTTGCGCTCACCTTCGTCCCTCGATGGCCCCTGCGTAAACAGCAGTATCCTGCCGAAGACATGGGACATGCATATTTGTTCTTGCTAACAAGTCATCGTCAACATTGAGTGAATGGGCGAAGCCCTATTTGCTCAAACAAACTCTGATTTCAATGAAATTTGACACAGTTCTTAAACTCTCAGCCTTAAAGCGAATGAATGTGAAACAAATTAATTTGGTGCATTGGCGCCCCCTACAGATTGAAATAAAACATGACCCCCCCCCCCAAACAGGTTAAAAAACTCACCAAACTTTGCTAAAAGTTCGGAAATGATGAGACATTCGAGAAAATATAGGTTATAGGTTTCATGCGTGAGGATCAAAAAATGGAGATAATACGCCTCTTCAAATATTAGGCTCCGCCCACTCCTGTGGGAGCTGTCCCAGCTCAACTTTGTCGTAAAGCCACAAAATTCGGTACACGCATTCATCATGTGAAGTCAAACAAAAATATTCTTATGGCCACGCCCCCTGACAAAACAGAAGGCGGCCATCTTGGATTGAAATCTGCAGATTCTGCATTTTGGCTCATGTTGCGTTTGAACGCACTCCTCTGAAGGCGCTTCACCCACAGGGCTGAAAATCACCGTACATCATCTAGAGAAGTGCTGAAAATCACCGTACATCATCTACAGAAGTGCTGAAAATCACCGTACATCATCGAGATAACTTTGATAACTGTCACGTTTTACGTGCGGCGAAGCCCCAAAGTTCAGTCAAAATTTAGACAATATTCAACATGAAGATTTGCTCCCGTTGGCACAGACTTAGTCCGATCGTGCTCAAATTTGAGTCACTGATGCTGATCTCGACCTGAATATAATACACTATAAAGCATATGGAAAAATTACACTATAGCGCCCCCTAGACATGAAACATCAACATTATCGGATTTGTACCAAATTTGGGAATTAAATTCTATGCATAACTACGACCAAAAAAAACAAACATCATGGACATGGTGAATTTTTCACTGTTGAGAGGCGTAAAGACTCCTCAAATATTATTTAAAGGTGCACAATGTAATTTTTCTGATGGAGGATGTGTTGGTCTGGGAAATTTGAATCACTAATACGTGATCTCGGCCTGAATATAACACACTGTAAAGCAGATGAAAAGTGTGGTTGGGGTTTATGGTTATTAGGGTTAGTGTGGGGCATGGTGGTTGGTTGGCGTGATGTGCAGGGCACATCGTTTGTAGGGCGAGCCATTTGCGGGGTGCAGTGTAGGTGCACGCGAGGGCCGATCATCGCCGCTTGCGGCTATATTTGTCTTTTGTTTTTCTTCCAGGTTGGAGCGAGAGTTGGTTGTGTTGGAGTCAGAAGGAGGACCCACTACTACACCGGCCCCCATAGTGAGTCAAATTCACTTTGTTAAACTTGAAATGTTGTGTTTTGCATACTTTTAAAATGGAAACCAGAGTGGATTATATACTTCCTCCAACCACCATTAGGGGAGTTCACAATATGATGGTATAAGTGAAGGTTTTCTAAAGTTTGCCACATCATTTTGCCTTGATCCTATTGACATTATGAACATCTGTACCAAAAATTGTGCCATGGTTTGAGTGTGGTTGAGGACCCCAAAGCAGAGACAGAGGCGCAGGTAGATGTTAAACAGGTTTATTGCCGGGAATGAAGGATGTGGTGATGGAAACTGGCTGGAGACATAGACGGAGGGAAGACACTGGGGTAGACTCACAGGGAGACAGACTGGACGACAAGGGCAGGCAGGACGAGGACGTGGACAAGCAGGACGAGGACGTGGACAAGGGATAGAGGAGGAATGAACTGACACAGAACAAAGGACAAGGACAGAACTAAGTAGTGGAGCTGATTAGACAATGAGCTGCAGGTGATCCACGGAGCAGGTGATCCACACTGCAGCATGAGCCCAGCCACACCCCCGAGAGGAGCAGACAGACACAGAAGGGAGGGGGAACACACAACAAACACCAAACCCTGACAAATTGGGCCAAGTGGATGTCAGGGGTGGCACACTTTTCCACAATATTTAATGTTCTACCTAAGAATACATAACTTTCGCACAAACAGAAACTTGAACAATACAAAGATAAGTTTGCTCATTAATAATCTCTCCCAGTTTCCCTGTACTTATGCTACATATGTTAGAACATTAGAACAGTTCAAACACTATATTTCATGTATGACTTGAAAATTGCTTTTGGTCTTTTTTTCACACAAATTGACACATTCACATGGACAGTCTGGAGTGCACTGTGGAGTGGGTCAGACTGTTTTTAGTGGCAGGATAACTGTGCCCACTGACATGCACTAGCCCAGCACCAGCACCTCTCCAAATACAAGGACTGGATGGAAGATTTAACAAAGTGTCTCCACACGTCTCCAACACTCACTCACCAGGACACGAGGGTCTATGTCCAACATTCTGAATTGTCCCTTTAATAATTTCAAAACTGTGAAAAAGTGTGCCACCCCTAAATACGCAGCCCCTGACTCATACTTACAGTTAATATCAGTTGGAACAAAGCAAAAAGCGATCTGGCAAAATGTGGTGAAAGGTAATTTTACGAACCGCCCTAACAAACAGCCATCCATCACTCACCCACAATATATTTACTGAGGTAAGGTGGAACAACAGGCCTTCTGGGGATGACTGATAAAAGTTGTCACAATAACTACAACCAGTAATCACATGATGGAAACATTTCACTGTGACTCACAACAGAGACTATGCAAAATGGACTTTTTGGAGCTTTTTACCATGTTATGACATTATTCCCTCACCAAAAAACATGTCTGTCATCCATGCATGTTTGAGTCATCTAGCAATCTCTCCTGGGCTCTAGTCAAACCCTCCTTACTGTTCGCTGTCAGATTCTGTACAAGGCTCTGCCCACAAGCCTGCGTCACATGATGCACAACTGTGCACAGCAGCTGGATAAACCTGATGTGATGTGCAGTAGTTTCATTAGGGGGGATGCACGCTGATCGTGTTGTGATACTTGTGAACTTTTTTGGTTTGGGGTCCGTCCCTTTCTTGTTTCTATGGAGATGTCATTGCCTGGAATGTTCCATAGTATGACATTAAAGCGCTCCACCTTACATTTGTTCAGTTACAGGTGGTTTGTGCACAAAGTGATTCAAAGTGAAGGGGGAGGAGGTCCTTAGCATGGAGAGCACAGGAAACTGACGCTGATTAAACATGTTCATTCATTGTAATTCATACAGCATTTTCAAAGCAATAAAAATGAACACGGTGATCTAAATATGTTACTACTGGTACTAACCCAGTGTTTCTTGTCCACAGGTGAACACAGATCTGATCCAAGGTAATTGTCCGTTCTGTGTGTGTCTCTGTGCTGTATGTCTCACGTCCTCATATTGTCCACATGTCTCACGTCCTCATATTGTCCACATGTCTCACGTCCTCATATTGTCCACATGTCTCACGTCCTCATATTGTCCACATGTCTCACGTCCTCATATTGTCCACATGTCTCTGTCCTCTTTGTCTCAGTGGTCGATGTGGTCCCAGTCAAACCTGAGCCCCTGGTTTCCACTGTCCCAGGTGAGGCTCTCAGAGGACCACAGTCTTCTCCAATATATTTGAAGCTCGTAACTATTCAGTAAAGAATGGCCACTCTTTATGGGCTCTGCATAAACCTAGTGACCAGTGGATGCATTGTTTTTAAGCTTGCAGGTTGTATTTAATGGTGCATGATGCTCGTCTCCATTGCTTTGTGTAGAATGTTCCACAGTATGGCCTTAGATAAGCCAGACACTATGGGGTATGGAACACACAGGTGCTTGGAGCAAACTCAAATGAAACAGAAGCACACCAGTGTATTCATAGAGGAGCAGCACACCTCTGCAGCATAACTCCAGCTTACAGGGAAGTTTTACTTTAACAGTGAACCATACAACAGTGGAGCAGCTGTCTACACACACGTTTAATATTTCCTCTGTTTCTTACCTCATGCAGCTGAATGCCTCTTCAGTCAGCGCATATATAAAATCAGACTGTGCTGTTACATGCAGCAGGTACCTGAGCACATCCTGACTTCTCCACCTTTTATTGGAGCTTTGAGATTCGTTTCATGACCCTTCAATCAAAGTTCCCGGGTTTATTTGTGTTTTGATAAATTGGTTCCAATTAAACTAGGCCAGTTTCCTGGTGTGCATAAACCTAGTGTTGCTACATGTCTGTGGAGAGGTGACTCACTTTCAGAAGCCATTTTTAAGGGTATATGAAAACATTGTAAACACCTGTGGGTGAACAAATACAAGCTTCATAAGTTTAATGCCGTAGTGTGGAACCTTCAGGCAGAGTAATAATATGAAGGCCAGCAGTACATCTACAGCATTGGTCCTCTTCACTCTGTATCTTGCTGTGTTCTCTTTTCCTCCTGTGCCTTCTTAGAGGTCAAAGGTTACGTAGTCCCCAGAATGAGCAAACCTGGAGAGGCCACAGCAGAGATGAGGACAGGTGAGTGTGAGCTGCAGGGGGCGCTGTCACACAGTCTGAGTCCACTCTGCTACTATATGATACAGAGGTCTCCATGGGGAGGGACTCCAGCTCTCCTGAGTGGGAGCTGGCTGTTAGAATCAAATGGAATTGTGGGAAGTGGAGTTCTCTCTAACATGTTGTCCTGTGTCTCTGTCCCTGAGCGTCTGGGGAAGTGTGAAGCCTTTTACTTTATGCTCTTTAAGTTCTTTTTGCTCTATGTTTATTTTTTGGCTATTCAAATGTACAAAATCTGCATCTTTGATTTGTACATGAACATGTTCATTTACGCCATACCCCCTCCTTCATGAGCCTGTCACTATTATACCATATAACATGGACAGTAATGGACCCTGGCCCCTGCATCTCTTTAATGCCTTTATTTCTCTTCAGATGACGTTTTAGTTTGCTGCTGCTTCTTGAATGGTTTTAGATTTTTTAGATTTTTGATTGTGGTTTTAGTTTCAGTTTCTCTGCCCCAGCCTTTTCTGTAGGCTCATTATGCACTTCTCATTGGTCAAAGCCTCACTGCTCTGCCCCCTGCTGGTGTGTGTGTCTGCCTACTTTTTGGTTGGAGTAAAAGTGTGTCCCGCCCTCAGCCATGTACTCAGTGGAGATCCGAGTGGAGCGGGACAAAGTGACCGGAGAGACACGCGTCCTGTCCGCTAACCCCATCCTGCCTGTGGACCCCGGGCTGGGGGTCAAAGTGTACGAGGACGAGCGCAAAGGTGACACTGCTGACCAATGCTGACCCCAGTCTGCAGAGGTCTGCTGACCCCATTGTGCAGGGGTCTGCTGACTCCACTGTGCAAAGTTCCGCTGACCCCAGTGTGCAGAGGTCTGCTGACCCCAGTGTGCAAAGGTCTCCTGACCCCAGTGTGCAGAGGTCTCCTGACCCCAGTGTGCAGAGGTCTGCTTACCACACAGTGCAGAGGTCTTCTTACCACACAGTGCAGAGGTCTGCTGACCCCAGTGTGCAGAGGTCTGCTGACCCCAGTGTGCAGAGGTCTCCTGACCCCAGTGTGCAGAGGTCTGCTGAGGAGCTCACTGGTCACATTTCAATTCAATTCAATTCAATTCAATTTATTTTGTAGCGCCCAAAATCGCAACAACAGCAGCCTCTAAGGGCGTTCCAAGATATGGATGAGTAAAACATACACACAGACATATCAAAACAGGAATAAACAACATTCATGTAAAGCAGCAAATGAAACATTGTCCAGTCATCCCCTGTCCTTAGACCCTCCTTCTCAGCAAGGAAAAACTCCAAAAAACCCAGGGTCCTGGGAAAAAGAAGAAACCTCAGGGAGAACTACAGTGAAGGAGGGATCCACTCCCATGGACGGACAGGCTATAGATGTCCAGGCCCGTGGGCCAGTTCAGTATGACCACAGCTACCCAGGTGGGGAAGGAGCCGGGCGAGGAGGAGGAGAAGAGGGCGAGGAGGAGGAGCCGGGCGAGGAGGAGGAGCCAGGCGAGGAGGAGGAGCCAGGCGAAGAGGAGGAGCGAGGTCCAGCTGACATTTCCCTTCCCTCAGATGAGGAGTTTACTGCTTCATTGATTCAGCACAAATGTTCCTTGTTTTTCAGTCTCGTGGTATTTTTTCTTTTCTTTTTTCCTTGTAAGAGCCATATTTATTTTGATACAGATGGATCATGTGTGTCTCTGATTGGCTAATCTGCTTGTCAATCATATCTTAAAGTATTGAAGAAATCTGGATTCTTCTTTAATGTTACGGACACTATTTTGAGGACTTTTGAGCATTCAAAAGTTGTCACGTCACTTTAATGCGTCTATACTAATGTATATCTTTTCCTTGTGTGGCAGTGGTCCATGAGATGAACGGGGAGGACGGCGGTTATATTTTGAGTTCTTCTGAAGTGGAAGAACTTATCCACAAAGCTGACGAGGCTCATGTGAAGTCTAAAACCATCACTACAATCACTACTATTACTGCTTCTACTACTGATACTACTACTGCTGGTGCTGCAACTTCTACTGTTTCTGCTATCACTACTACTACAGAAAAGCTTCAGGAAGTACCAGGAGAGACCACACCAACCAATGTGAGTACAGTGTCCAGTGTGGAGATCACTGGACTGGAGGCCAAGCCAGAGAAGGAAGCGAGTATGTCCGAGGCGACAGAGGACAACCCTGTCACCATGGTGTTCATGGGCTACCAAAACGTGGAGGACGAGAACGAAACCAAGAGAGTCCTGGGGCTCAAAGGGACAGTCAAAGCCGAGCTGGTGCTGATCGACGATGCCGAAGGGAAGACGTCACCGGTGGGGCAGAGAGCCGTGCAGAAGTCTGCTAAAAAAGCCGCCACTCCCACCGCAGAAGAAATCCCAAAGGCGAAAGAAACCTCTCCAGAAAAGAAGAACGGAGAGATGGGGGCGAGCTTGGAGGAGGTGAGGGCCAGAGACGCAGAGGAGCAGGCCGAGAAGAAGAAGCAGCCGTGTAAGTGCTGCACCATCATGTGAACAGCAGGGGGCATTCCAGTGAAAGGAAAAGTCCTATTTAATATTCGTAACATGGACAGAGAATTAAGGAATACATGAACTAACCTCCACCCTCTGCCCTCAGCATCTAACATGGACCTCCAGCAGGGAGTGAGAGAGGTCGGGTTAACTGCACAAAAACAAGTTCATTTTAAATGGTTTGCAGAAGTCCAAAGTTATTCCCACTAATGTTTTGCCTTCACTGTGCTTCTTACAGCAACTAGCATGCTAAAGCGCACTTCCTGATTATCAGACAGTAGAATGCTTCATAATTAGATGCAGGCAGTACACAGCATACTAATTTGACCTCAGTACAAAGTATCTGTCCAGGTGCAGGTGCTTTAAAGGCCCTGTACTGAATGGTTTTAATTCATTTAATTCAACTCGATCATTTTGCCGTTTGCTATGGTCCAAAGTTATTCCTCACTTACTTTCAGGGACGACAGTTTTAAAAAATCTGGTGCAGGGCCTTAACACTGAAGGAAATATCCATCCATCCATCTTCTCCCGCTTAATCCGGCTGGGTCGCGGGGGCAGTTTGCTGCCCAATCCTCATAGCACCTGACCCCCCCTATGAACCCCTCTGCAGGTGGTGAGCCCACAGGAGGGTGGACATCATGGTCCTTGATGTTAGTTCATAGGGGTGCGGGCATGTTTTAGGTTGATGGGGGAAACCGGAGTACCCGGAGGAAACCCATCCAGACACGGGGAGGAACATGCAAACTCCACACAGAAAGGCCCGGGCGACCCGGGGATCGAAGGGAAATATGTTGGTAATATATGAAGTTGACTTAAGCTTTTACCTTCAAAATAACCAT
This sequence comes from Odontamblyopus lacepedii, assembly GCA_034769755.1. Lineage (NCBI taxonomy): Eukaryota > Metazoa > Chordata > Actinopteri > Gobiiformes > Gobiidae > Odontamblyopus > Odontamblyopus lacepedii. The sequence continues at coordinate 418,855 of CM068350.1, read as the reverse complement.
AATACTGTTCTAAGAATACATGAAAAGCATTAGCATAGGCTAAGGTGACCAAATATTCAAAATCAGAAACTGGGACATCCCTGGTTTGTGGTGGTCATTAATAATAAAATTGTGAAACGAGCGTGTAATTAAGGAAAACTGTTCTGCACTCAGCTCATTCATGACAGTATAATCACATTTTCTTTGTGCTTTGGTCATTTTTAAGCAGCGTTTCAGTATTTCTTCTAAACAAGTGACAATGTACGCCTCTCTTTACTGTTGACGGGATCAAACTGGTCAGAAATAGAAACACCTGGGACATTTCTTGTATAAAACTGGGACAAATCAGTGGTTTTGGATAAATCTGCTGGGACAGGGGACACAGGGCTCAACACTGGGACTGTCCCGGGGAAACAGGGACGTCTGGTCACACTTGCATAGGCTAAACTGTTCCTTGTACATAATGGGCTCTAGTCACACTTCGTCACAAACCAGGATGACGTTTGCACGACTTCCGGTGTAGTTCCCGACACTGGGCCCAACCGACTGTGATCAAACCCACTGGAGTAAAGTGAAGACTGAAGACGTATGTGCTGCTTGGAATCATCTGGAAGGTGGCGCCCTCGTCTCTTCTAATCGCATGAGGTGTGGTTGGAAGTGTTGATGAGCCAAACATAACGAAACACTACAATGACCTGAAGATAAAGAAAACTGGGATATTTTCTCATTTTTCCTACATTTTGTCAGACTTACGACCGTGAACAGAGTCCAGAGGAAGTCGTCATCACATGTTTCCGAACATCATCCTGGTTTGTGAAGGAAGCGCGAGTAGAGTATCGGCCTATGAGATGAAATGACTTGTCTTCCACGCTAGCTAACCTGCACTAGCTTACTGCCTGTTAGAGATGTAGCTTTGACCTCTAATCCATCTCTTTTATACACCTTTCTTAACTTTTCTATTTTGTTTATATGAATGCACTTAGTTAGCATTAGCTTCCCTGTCTTTATAAGCTAAATGTCATTTGTAAGCTAACCCCAGTCAACATTTATTTTGACCTCATTGGGTTCTTTTAAATTAAAATGATATACCACCATATCATAACAATATTTAGGTGCACATACGTTCAGAAGTCCATGTTACACTGTAAACATTAAAAATCACTCAAATGGATATATTTATGTTTATTTACATAGTTTTAACATGACTTTTCTGAGTATACTTTAAATGCAGGTCGCCTATTTTATGTCAGGTCATTCTCATCTACCGGTTTTTATTTTATGTTAAACCAAAGCAAATGTGGAGTTTTTACTTTTACTTGACATAAAATATTTACATGGCAAAAATGACAGGCTGATAAATGAATGTTTTGATGTTATAAGGTGCACGATGCAGCTGCCCCGACTGGCGTCACCCGCCTGTCTCCATGGAGATATATAGGCCTACATATAATGCCATATTGGGGAACATTCCAGGCAAAGCAATAACATCTCCAAGCAGCTGGCGGATTGGAAAAGTTACACAGTGCACCTTTTCAAGCAGTATTTATTTTAACTTATTTAGATGCTTGGAATTTGGGTTTTTATGTCATCGTTTCATGGCCACATTGACTAGATGAACCCTGTCCACTGTGACAGGAACAGACAGTCTGAGTTTGTGTATGAACATCGTCATTGTCCCTTTCACACAGGAACCCTCGTCACACGTTTAGCTCAACTGAACACGCATCAACAGAAAGCCATTATTTTAAGACATTTATAGGTATTTATAATATTTATTTTTAAGTATACAGATGATATTGTTTATTAATTTTGATCATAATGAATTAACGCGTAGGTTTTAATTGCCATTTCAAGG
>CM068350.1:249521-407021 GCA_034769755.1 Odontamblyopus lacepedii | reverse complement strand
CCTGCCTGAGGAGTGTCCTGACCTCGGCCTGACCTTCGCCCACAGTCCACTTCACGAGGGGGTTGCATCTTGTACCTGTTAAGGTTTAAACCCACAAACTCAAGGAATATCCAAAACAAGGAACAAAGACTTCTAAATGAAGAAGAACCACATTGACTGAAGTAATTCAAATAAAATATATGAAATAAATAACTGAGACAAATAAAAAGACACTTTTGTTTGTCTATTGAACTTCTCTACATTATCAAGTCAATGGACTTTCCCTTAGAGAAAAGATGAACTTGAACATTCTGCGAACTATTCAGATCCCTGCAAATGTAAATGTGTTTAAACTGTTAATGGTTCATGTGTAACATGAGAAGCCCCATCTCACTCCTTCCGTGTGTATGGATGTAGATTGTAGGTTGGGGCTGCAGGTTCCTCCTGTGAGGGCGCAGCATGTTTCTTGAAACGGTTGACTGACACACCTGTGGGGTTCACATGTCCACCTCTATTAAAAAAGGAATGAATTTCTTTGTCTGTAGAGCGGTATATGTTCAAATTTGTATTTCTCGTAAAACTACACGCATTCGCCAGGGCATTGATTGCTTCCTCGTTATTTATTATTGCTGCAACTAAATTTCTTGCAGACTCGCTCATGCTGACAATGGTCGGTAGGCTACGAAATGAAAGAAACAAAAGATGGCGCCAGTGCCGTGATGACGTTGTTTTCAGGTTTCATTCAATATATTCAAGTTTCATTCAATATATTCTTTAATTTCCTAAACGGCATGCCATAATATATATATATCTCTTTTTACTTTGCACAGGCTCAGGTGTCGCGTGCAGCTCTGTAAACAGAACTGAGCCCCTCCCTCCAGACTCACACTCGCACGGTGCCCTAATGTAAGTGAATGAGGCACTGTTTTATTTTCAATTTCAGATCTAGGCACAGGCATTTTCATACATGAAAACCTGTGTGCTTCAACTGATTAAAAACAAACAAACAAAAACACATATTTTTTCCCCTGGAAGGGCAACTTCAGTTGAGGAGGCCATACAGGCAGTTGCCAGGACAACCAAAGCCACTCTCTCTGCACGTCCCTGAGCCTGACTTCAGCTGTGGAGTTAACCCTGCTCCTCTAACCTGGCCATAAGCTTTCTCATCGAAGAATGTTTTAAGCCTAACCTTAAATGTAGAGACTGTGTCTGCCTCTCTGACAGGAGGTGGAAGCTGATTCCATAAAACAGGAGATTGGTAACTAAAAGTTCTACCTCCCATTGTAAGTTTATTAAATCTGGGGACACTCGTAGCCCTGCATTTTGTGAGTGCAGTGTCTGTTTGGTTTGTAAGGTGCTGTCAGGTCAGTAATACAGGATGGGGCCGTCCCATTTACAGCTTTAGAGGTGAGAAGAAGGATTTTAAACTTAATTCTAAACTCGACCGGGAGCCAGTGAAGTGAAGCTAACACCGGAGTAATGTGTTCTCTTCTATTTGTTCCTGTTAATAATGTTGCTGCGGCATTTTGAACAAGCGGAATGCTTTTTAGTAGCTTTTAGGGGAGGCTGCAGCAGAGAGTTACAGTCTAATCTTGATTAAATAAATGCATGGACAAGCTTTTCCGCATCATTTTTGGATAAGATATTTCTAACTTTACAGACTTGGTTTATATGGGCTTTAAATGATAAGCTAAGGATAGCTGAGTCATCAGAAAATGTTAGTATATAATTGTTTGATTGCTGCTTTTGCAGTCATTTGTGTAAAGTGTGAAGAGGAGAGGTGAACTCACACAACCTTGGGGAGCCCCTGTGCTTATAACCTGGATGTCAGATAGTGTAGAATTGATTTTAACTTGTTGTCTATCTGTGAGAAAAGCAAGATACCAGTGAGCAATATAGTGGTTAACACCCATCTGCAACAGTTTGGTAATTAAAACAGGTAAAATAGTATTGAATGCTGAACTGAAGTCCATAAATAATATTCTAGCATATGAGGAGGGGTCTTCTAAATGCTTTAGAACTAAGTGTGAAGTTGTAATAAGAGCGTCGTCAGTGCTTCTGTTGTCATTATATGCAAATTGGTAATGGTCTAAATGATCTTTCACGTCCCTCTTTAAGAAACCAACCATAATGCGTTCAGACGTTTTCATAGTCACTGATGTTAAAGCCGCTGGTCTGAAGTCATTGTTTTCCTGATGCCATCCAGGGAAACTATCTGATCTGATAGAGCCTCAGGTTTTTGGGGCCAAGTATAATAACCTCTGTTTTTTCAGGGTTTAGAAGGAGATAATTAACTGTCATCCAGGTCTTTATGTCTCTGACACAGGCACTGAGCTTTTCCACGTCACTGTGACCAGGTTTTATTGAAGTACAACTGTGTGTCATCTGCATAACAGTGAAAGTGTCACGCCCCTGGTTGCTGACACGAGTCTTCACTGGCTGTGGGTGTGGACATGGGTGGAGTCTGCTGGGAGCTCCTGCTCATCATCTCAATCAGCCGACTACAAAGGCCCAGCTCACCTGCCAGACTCTGCCAGATTGTTGTTGTCTACTAGACGGTGATTTAACAGTCGGCTGTAGTTTTAGTTTCTCGCCTTGTTCTATGGTCACTTACCTTTGTCTCTTTTGTTCCCAGCTCCGGATTTTGGAAGACTCTTGTGTCCAGCTCCAGGCTCTTCTCTACAATCACCATTGCCCGATTTCAATAAACCCTTGTTACCTTTTGCAATTTTTCCTCGCCTCCGGTCTGTTCATTGGGTCCACCTCTGCGCTCCTAACAGAAAGTTAATGCTGTGCTTTCTGATTACATTTCCTAGGGGCAGCATGTAGAGCATAAACAGAATGGGTCCAAGTACTGAACCCTGCGGCACTCCGTAGTGAACATTGGTGCACTCTGAAGATTGACCATTTACATTGACAAACTGGTACCTCTCAGATAGGATTTAAACCAGCACAAGGCCACTCCTCTAATCCCTACATCACATTCTGATCTTTGTAATAAGATGTTGTGGTCGATCGTGTCGAAGCTGCACTGAGGTCTAACAAAACCAGGACTGAGAGCAGCCGATTGTCTGCAGCTGATAACAAATCATTTGTGACTCTAACTAATGCGATTTCTGTGCTGTGATGGGCAAATTTGACTCGTTGGTGTCTAATCTTCATTTGTTCACCTGGTCTAAGACAATTTTCAGTAAGATCAAGGTTACTCAGAAATATTAAGACATCCAAAATCCCATCTGTACATATTTGTGTATTTAATAGGTACACAAAATGAACCAAGCCTCTGAATCATAGTAGCTTTGGCAGATTGAGTCAAATGGAGTCGCATGTTGACTACACTGAAATGAAGCAAAGAATTATGGCCTATCCACGGCACACAACGGGCAATGGTAATTCCTGTAATTTGCTCACTTCAAATGAAAGTAGAATGAGATATGGTTAATACAATGGATTACTACATGTCAAACAAAACCCCAGAATCCCTGTCTGTACTGGACTACAAATCCCATCACACAACACATAAACTACAGCATCAGATCCCTGGGTCAGGCCTGAGGACCGCTGGAGGAGCTGTTCATGGGCTAGTGGTGCTGACCTCTGCTCTGAGATTCAGTCCTCTCCCAGCAGACAAGCAGTTTACAGCACTACACTACATTACAGTTCAGATCTGTGGAAAGTCGCCTCTGTTCGCAGAAGTAATTAGTGTATTTTTGAGCAATAGAAATGTCATACCATGGAACATTCCAAGTAAAGCATCTCCACGGACATCTTCATGGAGAAAAGTATTTGACGGACCCTCCACCAGAACAGTTGCACAGTGCTAGCCCTGTATATTAGAGTTAGATTTAAAATTTCGGAATGAATCAGCACCGGAATATTTGAATCATTTGTCCATTTCATGTTTCTGATGTTGCTGTTTTCTTGTGTTGAAGAAGATTCCTAGAAAAAGTTATTAGTTACACATAAAGCAAAGTTTGTAAGTGATTTATTGTTACATATTATTGCACAATATTCTTGTTACATAAAAACGTCAAATATTACACTGGTTATTAGTTCATTGACAGCTGTTGGGAAAAAGCTGAGCGACTTGCACTGGGGCAGGGTGTGGCTGCTCTGAGACTGTTGCCTTTCCTCCGCTCATGTCATGTGATGTAGCAGTGTCTCTTAGTGAGGTCAGGTGGGTTCCAATTATTTTTGCAGCGATCTTAACAAGTTTCTGGAGGCTCTTTTGTCTGCAGCTGAGCAGAGCAGACTCCGGTGTCTGTCAGTCTGTACGGATGGATTCAACTGCCGCTTTGTACAGAAAACATCAAACTCCTCTCCATGTTTTTACTCGCAGGAAATAAAGCAGCTGTCCAGACTTTTTTACAGTGACTGTGGTGGAGGTCCTCACTCAGATGGACACCCAGATATTTGAAATCCCTCACTCGTTTCACACAGACACCATGAAGGGAGAGTGGAGTGAGATGATGTTGGAAGTGTGGGGACCGAGCTTGACAAACTGGGACCTGTTTGAAAGAAAATTCTTCAATAAACTTGCAGATGGTATAATCCTATATTGTCTTGTATTTGAAGCTTGAGTACTCAGTAAATTTCACCCACCCCCTATCCCCGCCCACTTCTTTGTGATAATTTAACACTGGAGTGTGAATACACTCCAGGTCACGCGGGGTTAAAGATGTTACATTTTTTTTCATGGTTTGAGTGGACTTCACTCACTGTGGCTCAGAGCACATGACAAACACAGAGAGTGGAGCAGGCCTTTGTTATGTGTGACCACACTGACCAACACACCGGGGCCAGGAGCAGGACCCTAAGTGGACTGAGTGAGTACGTCTTTAGGAGAAACTTAAAGCTCCTGTTGCAATGCCCTGTTCTACCTCGTGATGTCATGCAGTGGTGGTTTTCAAGTGAACAGCTCCTTTTACCTTTAGTTCAGCAGAGATCGACAATTCCAGATCTGAATCATCCAAATGATTCTGGTGAAGATGTGTGGAGTTTACAGGATTAAAGTGTGTGAATGAAACAGAACACAAGTCCAGGTCTGTTTTTGCGGAGGTAAGAGAGTTCCAACATGACCTAAAGCTCACGGGAGGCACATTTGTGGAATATGGGACCTTTAAATGAGTGACGTTTGTGATCTGACAGTTTGTCTCACCCCAGTGCAGATGTTATATATTGTATAAGCAGCTCTTGAGGTCAAACGTAAGTCCCCTGTGTACTGTCTGCATCTTATTATAAAGTGTTTTAGAATCAGGAAGAGTGTGGTGCTAGTTGTTGTTAGCTAAGAGTTGTGAAAAGTGCTCATAAACTAATCGCAGGGAATAATTAGGATGTTCTGAATGTATAAGGTGTAACTTTGGTTTAAAATGATCTAGTTCTGTTTTTCTCATTTTTAAGAATCAAAAAATCAGGTACAGGCCTTTAACTGCCTTCATATCGTGTGTACTTCCCTCTCATACGTGTCTGAAGGGGCTTTTTGCAGATGCCGTCTCTTTATGAACAGCAGGAGCCTTTACTCACTGAAACATGTGTGACATTCTGCTGCACATCTGATCTAAAACACTGGCTTTGGCTTTGTACAAGTTTGTAAATGAGCTTCATCCACTGAATATGTTCACTGGGGCATTCTCAGAGTGACCAGCAGAGGTCAGCAGATCTGCGTAACGTTCACATCGTGAATATTCACATGCAGCAGTCAGCTCTACCATCTGTTTATTTCCACAAACCAAAGCAGCTTTAATGCTGTTTTCCTGTCACTGTTTGGACTCACAGCAGCATCCATTCCCTCTACACCTGGATAATTCCATGAAAATAGAACGTTAAGGCCAAACTCCAGAACATTCTCCATGGAGATAGATGCATTTTATGTCATATTGTGGACTATTAAAACCAAAGGAGCTGCATTTGGAAACAAGACCCTCCTCCAGCCCAAATAAGAGTCAGGTTTATGGAGATGCAAGCCCACTTACATTCCAAAAGACACATGTTTTCCAGTACTCCATCCATCCATCTTCTCCCACTTAATCCGGCTGGGTCGTGGGGGCAGTTTGCTGCCCAATCCTCATAGCACCTGACCCCCCATGAACCCCTCTGCAGGTGGAGCCCACAGGAGGGTTTTCCAGTACTATAAGCTCAAAAATACAAAAAAGAACAAACAAACAAAAGACAAACTCCTGTGGGCTCCACCTGCAGAGGGGTTCATAGGGGGTCAGGTGCTGTGAGGATTGGGCAGCAAACTGCCCCCACGACCCAGCTGGATTAAGCGGGAGAAGATGGATGGATGAAAATAACATTTGTTTATCGTCTATTTGTTGGCTACAAAAGTTTCCACTGTGGCTTTAAACCAGGCAGATTCTAAAGTTTATGAAGTGTTTTGCCTAATGACACAATGTGTTGGGATCAAACTGTCTTCTGCTGCAGGCTGAGTCACAATCCACAGGTGTTTAAGTAACATCACCTTCTTTCCAAACAACAACATATTGTGTGTAAAAGCTGCTTGTCTCCATGGAGATGTTTAGCTTTGTCTGGAATGCTCCACAGTGTGGCATTAAACCTGTCCCTGGAGACAAGCAGGTAGAGGACCCCTCAGAGTTAGAGAGTGCACTCTGTAATTGGTGTTAAACTCCAACAGAATAACAGAGACGTGTGGCAGGGGATTTTTATTTAATTTATTTATGTTTCTTTATTAAATATGGGGCAGTGCACATTCACCAACAGTACAGCTAGTACAGCTGTAAATGTGCCAGAGTCGCGGTGCAGGCTGAATGTAATCCATAGTCCCATCGGCAGGTTGATGGTGAGACAAGAACAGGACATAGGCACATTAACATTCAGTCCATCACACGTGACAAAGACATGAAAGATCAGTGAATATGAACAGGAACAGGACGAAGGCTTCAGGAGTCTGTCTGAAACTGAGCAGCCTGACAACAGCCCAGACAGGCCACACCTACCCCCACCCCCACCATCACCTGCCACACCCACCCCCACCATCACCTGCCACACCACCCCCACCATCACCTGCCACACCTCCCCCCACCCCCACCATCACCTGCCACACCCACCCCCACCATCACCTGCCACACCTCCCCCACCATCACCTACCACACCTCCCCCCACCCCCACCATCACCTGCCACACCTCCCCCACCCCCACCATCACCTGCCACACCACCCCCACCATCACCTGCCACACCTCCCCCACCATCACCTGCCACACCTCCCCCACCCCCACCATCACCTGCCACACCTCCCACCATCACCTACCACACCTCCCCACCCCCACCATCACCTGCCACACCTCCCACCCCCCACCATCACCTGCCACACCACCCCCACCATCACCTGCCACACCTCCCCCACCATCACCTGCCACACCTCCCCCACCATCACCTGCCACACCTCCCACCATCACCTGCCACACCTCCCACCATCACCTACCACCTCCCCCCACCCCCCCCATCACCTGCCACACCCACCCCCACCATCACCTGCCACACCTCCCCACCATCACCTACCACACCTACCCCCACCATCACCTGCCACACCTCCCCCACCATCACCTGCCACACCACCCCCACCATCACCTGCCACACCTCCCCCACCATCACCTGCCACACCTCCCCCACCATCACCTGCCACACCTCCCCCACCATCACCTACCACACCTCCCCCCACCCCCACCATCACCTGCCACACCTCCCCCACCCCCACCATCACCTGCCACACCACCCCCACCATCACCTGCCACACCTCCCCCACCATCACCTGCCACACCTCCCCCACCATCACCTGCCACACCTCCCCCACCATCACCTGCCACACCTCCCCCACCATCACCTACCACACCTACCCCCACCCCCACCATCACCTGCCACACCCACCCCCACCATCACCTGCCACACCTCCCCCACCATCACCTACCACACCTACCCCCACCCCCACCATCACCTGCCACACCTCCCCCACCCCCACCATCACCTGCCACACCACCCCCACCATCACCTGCCACACCTCCCCCACCATCACCTGCCACACCTCCCACCATCACCTGCCACACCTCCCCACCATCACCTGCCACACCTCCCCACCATCACCTACCACACCTACCCCCCACCCCCACCATCACCTGCCACACCTCCCCAACCCACCATCACCTGCCACACCACCCCCTCCTCACCATCACCTGCCACACCCTACCACACCATCACCTGCCACCACCTCCCCACCATCCACCTACACACCTTACCCCCACCCCCACCATCACCTGCCACACCCACCCCCACCATCACCTGCCACACCTCCCCACCATCACCTACCACACCTACCCCCACCCCCACCATCACCTGCCACACCTCCCCCACCCCCACCATCACCTGCCACACCACCCCCACCCGCACCATCACCTGCCACACCTCCCCACCATCACCTGCCACACCTCCCCACCATCACCTGCCACACCCCCCACCATCACCTGCCACACCTCCCCACCATCACCTACCACACCTACCCCCACCCCCACCATCACCTGCCACACCTCCCCCACCCCCACCATCACCTGCCACACCTCCCCCACCCCCACCATCACCTGCCATACCTACCCCCACCCCCACCATCACCTGCCACACCTCCCCCACCATCACCTGCCACACCTACCCCACCCCCACCATCACCTGCCACACCTCCCCCCACCATCACCTGCCACACCTCCCCCCACCATCACCTGCCACACCTACCCCCACCCCCACCATCACCTGCCACACCTACCCCCACCCCCACCATCACCTGCCACACCTACCCCCACCCCCCCCATCACCTGCGAGACCTCCCACACCATCACCTGCCACACCTACCCCCACCATCACCTGCCACACCTCCCCCACCATCACCTGCCACACCTCCCCCACCATCACCTGCCACACCTACCCCCACCCCCACCATCACCTGCCACACCTCCCCCACCCCCACCATCACCTGCCACACCTCCCCCACCATCACCTGCCACACCTACCCCCACCATCACCTGCCACACCTCCCCCACCATCACCTGCCACACCTCCCCCACCATCACCTGCCACACCTACCCCCACCCCCACCATCACCTGCCACACCTCCCCCACCCCCACCATCACCTGCCACACCTACGCCCACCCCCACCCTCACCTGCCACACCTCCCCCACCATCACCTGCCACACCTACCCCCACCCCCACCATCACCTGCCACACCTCCCCCACCATCACCTGCCACACCTACCCCCACCCCCACCATCACCTGCCACACCTACCCCCACCCCCACCATCACCTGCCACACCTCCCCCACCATCACCTGCCACACCTACCCCCACCCCCACCATCACCTGCCACACCTCTCCCACCCCCACCATCACCTGCCACACCTACCCCCACCCCCACCATCACCTGCCACACCTCCCCCACCATCACCTGCCACACCTACCCCCACCCCCACCATCACCTGCCACACCTACCCCCACCCCACCAACACCTGCCACACCTCCCCCCACCATCACCTGCCACACCCCCCCCCCCCCACCATCACCTGCCACACCTACCCCCACCCCCACCATCACCTGCCACACCTCCCCCACCATCACCTGCCACACCTCCCCCCACCCCACCATCACCTGCCACACCTACCCCCACCCCCACCCTCACCTGCCACACCTACCCCCACCCCCACTATCACCTGCCACACCTCCCCCACCCCCACCATCACCTGCCACACCTACCCCCACCCCCACCATCACCTGACACACCTACCCCCACCATCACCATCACCTGCCACAACTACCCCCACCATCACCTGCCACACCTACCCCCACCCCCACCATCACCTGCCACACCTACCCCCACCATCACCTGCCACAACTACCCCCACCATCACCTGCCACACCTCCCCCACCATCACCTGCCACACCTCCCCCACCATCACCTGCCACACCTCCCCACCATCACCTGCCACACCTCCCCACCACCATCACCTGCCACCTCCCCACCATCACCTGCCACACCTACCCACCTGCCACCCTCCCCACCATCACCTGCCACACCTACCCCCACCATCACCTGCCACACCTCCCCCACCATCACCTGCCACACCTCCCCCACCATCACCTGCCACACCTACCCCCACCATCACCTGCCACACCTACCCCCACCATCACCTGCCACACCTCCCCCCACCATCACCTGCCACACCTCCCCCACCCCCACGGGGTCTCTGTTACCTGCCCAGGTGAGAAGACGCATGCTGAGGACATGTGTAGCACAGCTCGGCGGGATGATGCACTTTCTCTTCACACTGAGTCTGAAAGCTGAAACACTTCCTGTATTGTGACACTGCCCAAGAACCCTGTTCCATCTGGAATAAAGGACTCCAGGCCAGTTGCTTTGACGTCTCAAGTCATGAAAGTGTTTGAGAGACTTTTTCTGGTTCAGCTCAAACTCCCGGTGGCACCATCCCTGGATCCTCTGCACCAGACTATAGAGGGTCAGATAATACTCCCTACAACTGTACAACAACTCACCCACTGCACCAGACTATAGAGGGTCAGATAATACTCCCTACAACTGTACAACAACTCACCCACTGCACCAGACTATAGAGGGTCAGATAATACTCCCTACAACTGTACAACAACTCACCCACTGCACCAGACTATAGAGGGTCACTTCCCACAACTGTACAACAACCACACCCACTGCACCAATTCATAGAGGGTCAGATAATACTCCCTACAACTGCACAACAGCTCACCCACTGCACCAGACTATAGAGGGTCAGATAATACTCCCTACAACTGTACAACAACTCACCCACTGCACCAGACTATAGAGGGTCAGATAATACTCCCTACAACTGCACAACAACTCACCCACTGCACCAGACTATAGAGGGTCAGATAATACTCCCTACAACTGTACAACAACTCACCCACTGCACCAGACTATAGAGGGTCAGATAATACTCCCTACAACTGTACAACAACTCACCCACTGCCCCAGACTATAGAGGGTCAGATAATACTCCCTACAACTGTACAACAACACCCACTGCACCAGACTATAGAGGGGCAGATAATACTCCCTACAACTGTACAACAACTCACCCACTGCTCCAGACTATAGAGGGGCAGATAATACTCCCTACAACTGTACAACAACTCACCCACTGCCCCAGACTATAGAGGGGCAGATAATACTCCCTACAACTGTACAATACCTCACCCACTGCCCCAGACTATAGAGGGGCAGATAATACTCCCTACAACTGTACAACAACTCACCCACTGCCCCAGACTATAGAGGGTCAGATAATACTCCCTACAACTGTACAACAACTCACCCACTGCCCCAGACTATAGAGGGTCAGATAATACTCCCTACAACTGCACAACAGCTCACCCACTGCCCCAGACTATAGAGGGTCAGATAATACTCCCTACAACTGTACAGCTCTCCTTTATGTACCAGATAACCCTGTGTCCTGTCAGTCATATCATTGCTGCACTGTCGTCCTGTGACCTCTTGTATAAAGCTGATATTTTATATTTTATTCCTTGCTTTTCTATTTTATTTTGACTTGTACAAACACATTTACATAATTATGTCTTATTTCACACGTCTCTTGCTGTCATTTTGCTACTTATTTAGAATGTATTATTCCCATTTATATTTTTGCTCTTTGTTATTATATTTGATTGTGATGAGCTCCTGTGTCCAAATCATTTCAGTTGTGGTTCATTAAAGTTTGTCTCAGTCTAAAGCTTTAGGACAGGTTTAAAGAGGACCTCTTACACCTTTAATATAATTATTATTAAATTATTGTTTCCTTCTCATTTTCTCACTTAAAGTCGTGGTTCATGCAAGGATCATGTATGTTTTTATTCTTCTGTATGTAAGACGTCACTGCTCCATCACTGTGACATGTGCATTTCCTTCTCCACTTTGTTTTTCTGACTTACTGATGCACATATGGGCAGCGTCACATAGTCATTTTGGGACAAATGTTAAAAAAAATCCTCCGCTCTAGTGTGATGTGCAGCTCGCCATAGGAGGGTCCTAAAGTATGCAGTGCTTTGTGACGTTTACAACGTTGTCAACTCCCATTATAATTTATAATCTATGACCAACACATGTAACATGTAACATGTGTGAGCTCTGAACAGGAACAGAAATGGAACAGAAGCATAAGTGCTCCTCCTGGTCAAAGCCTGATGTGGTCAGACCTCAGAAGCTCACCAGGGCCTTGGATGGGAGATCACACATTGCCTAGTATCACAGTGTAGTGTGCCATTGTGTTGGTGTTGGTCATTGGAGTTCGTGGTACAGATTAGCAGCCTTGTTTCTGCCAGTCTGCCCCAGGGCAGCTGTGCTAGCACGGGCGGCTCCCAGAACACCGTGGCTCCTGGAGCAATGCGGCTCCCGGAGCACCGCGGCCCTGGCACCCAGAGCTCCCGGAGCATCGCGGCCCGAGCACCCAGAGCTCCCGGAGCACCGCGGCCCGAGCCCCCGGAGCACCGCGGCCCTAACACCCAGAGCTCCCGGAGCACTGCGGCCCTAACACCCAGAGCTCCCGGAGCACCGCAGCCCGAGCCCCCGGAGCACCGCGGCCCTAACACCCAGAGCTCCCGGAGCACCGCGGCCCTAGCACCCAGAGCTCCCGGAGCACCGCGGCCCGAGCTCCCGGAGCACCGCGGCCCGAGCCCCCAGAGCTCCCGGAGCACCGCGGCCCGAGCCCCCAGAGCTCCCGGAGCACCGCGGCCCGAGCCCCCAGAGCTCCCGGAGCACCGCGGCCCGAGCCCCCAGAGCTCCCGGAGCACCGCGGCCCGAGCCCCCAGAGCTCCCGGAGCACCGCGGCCCTAACACCCAGAGCTCCCGGAGCATCGCGGCCCGAGCCCCCAGAGCTCCCGGAGCACCGCGGCCCTCACACCCAGAGCTCCCGGAGCACCGCGGCCCTAACACCCAGAGCTCCCGGAGCATCGCGGCCCGAGCACCCAGAGCTCCCGGAGCATCGCGGCCCGAGCACCCAGAGCTCCCGGAGCACCGCGGCCCTAACACCCAGAGCTCCCGGAGCACCGCGGCCCGGGCACCCAGAGCTCCCGGAGCACCGCGGCCCTATAGCACCCAGAGCTCTCGGAGCACCGCGGCCCGAGCACCCAGAGCTCCCGGAGTTTACTCAAACTGCATAAGTATCACAATGAAATGAACAGTGCTTCTGAAACTTAGTGTCAATAACAATATCTCCAGATCTGTGTCGCTCTTGTACTTTTCTCTTTCCTTGAGCTCTGCCATTCTTCAAACGCCCCAGATCTACTCGTGTGTGAGCTCCGCTCTGTCTCTCTGTTTCTTGTGTCCTCAGCCTCACACCTCACACATAAACACCAGATATTTATTCCTGCAGTGAACTGTGGAAAGTGTCAGTCCGGGGTGTGTGGCTCGGTTAACTGTGTGTAGCTGAAGTGTGGTGGAGCAGTTTGGCTCTGGTGAGAACAGAACAGACCCTGAGAGCTCAGATCTGGGTCGGTAGGAGCCAAGTTGCATGTGCGGTTTTTCTGCCCAGAGGCAGATGGAGGCACCAGTGAACCCTTCAAACACCCCAAAATGTCATATGAAACCATCAGAGGGGCTTTAGAGACTTTTAATTAGGTACAAAAGTTACTTAGTTCTGCTTTAAAACACCCAGGGCCATAATATCATTTTGTAAATTTCATTTTCAAGCTCGGTTTCAGACTTTTACAATGATTTTTTTCTGGCTCAGGCTCCCATAGGCCCCATGAGTTTGAGGTAGCACTACTGAGTCATCTTTCATTATTTTCTGGGGACCTTCACTCAAAATTAGAGCTCATCGAGTTCTACATTTGACACCAGTCACTGTTGTGTCCACCCTGTTTCCTTCTGCTTTACTGTTGCATGTTTTTGTGCTCTGGACTTTTATCCCTCGCCGGGAGCTTGTCTGTGACTTGAGCCTGATCAGATTTTACAGCTCAAGAGTTACTCTTTACGTTACTCTTACTTGAGTAGTAGTGTTTCCAAATACTTTTTTACTCTTGCTTGAGTAAATTCTTGCACCACTACTTCATACTTTTACTTGAGTAATATTATTTTGAAGTTTAGTGACTCTTACTTGTGCATATTTGCTCCTCTCCTGATGTGGAGTTGTTTTTCCTCTGGGCGGTGTGTGTGACAGACAGAGGGCACTGACCGCTGGGCTCACTCTGTGGTCCACATGTGCATGTTTCAAATGAAACTTTTCTACAGTTTGGAACATTGACAGCATTTTAAAGGGTTAATATTCCACAATTCACCCATCACTGGTTTAAGGTGTGACACAAAGTGGGGGGTGTGTCTCCCTGTAGGCCCAGGACTGCATTAAATGTCCTGTACACGATTTGTCCCACTATTTGACATGTGTCTTATCTTATATAGTAGATATCTTGTATATGCAGCTCTTGAGATCAAAATAAGACCTTTGTGTACTGTCTGTATCTAATTATAAAACATTTATTGTGCAATATTCAGGTAGGACATGACTGGCATGCTAGTTGTTGTTTGTGTTGTTTGTTACTGTGATGGTAAACGGTCATGTGACCCCACCACAGTCAAATCCCTGATATCCAAAAAGCATGTGCAGGTAGTTTGAATGGGTGAATGCCTGTCTGGGTGACCTCTGACCTCAGGACAGAGTGCGTTGTGTGAAGTGGGCGGGGCCTGACACAAACTGAACTTTGTGTTTGCAGTGGTGTGCAGTCTGAACGTCCTGGGCTGCAGAAGGTAGGTCACGCTCTGATTAATCTACTCACATATGTACAAACTATGACTGAAGAGTTCTTTTTATGACTTTAGCTAAACATGTTCGTCATGTACTCATGTTGACATCAGATGTTTTAATAACGATGGAATCAGACTAAACACTGAAAAGCTCATCTTCCTTGAATTAATGGAACAGAGTTTTTCAGTATCAAGAACCATGTTTTTTTACATAGTGAATAATGTAGGCTACAAAAAAGAACAGAAAAACACATTTGGGAGACTGAACTGTGGACAAGCATTATGTGGAGATTCATCTCAGAATTATACAAATCCACATCTGTGATATTTCAAAGAAATCTAGTGAACTAAACTGTTAATGACCTCATGTTACTGACGCGTGACACGTGACTGTGTTTGCTCATGTTCAGGATTATGTTCGATAATATACTCGGAATAAGACAGAGCTTAAATCAGACATTACATCTCTGCTGACCCTCTGTACTTTACTACTATTTTTACCTAGTACAATTTCTACTTTTATTCAAGTAATTTTTATTAGGATGACATGTCACTTCTACTTAAGTAAAACACTAGAAAAATAATAGCAGACTTACTGAAGCAGTTCTGTTCAAACACTTAAGCCACAGTTGTTGTAAACCCTTTGCTCACAGGCGTCTGAAATGTAAGTTAGTAGGAAGAGACTGCAGAATACAGCGGTGGTGCAGTACACTGCACATGTGTGTGCTGCATAAACAGTGTGGTTATAATACACTACAGCCATAGTACACAGAGTATTATAGACTACACATGTGTATACAGAGTATACAGAGTATTATAGACTGCACATGTGTATACAGAGTATACAGAGTATTATAGACTACACATGTGTATACAGAGTATTATAGACTACACATGTGTATACAGAGTATTATAGACTACACATGTGTGTGCTGTTGGCTGTTGGCTGCATAAACTGTGTGGTTATCAGCAGAGAGCAGAGAGAGTGCAGAGGAGTGTCTTATCTGGCCCTCACAGACTCCTCACTGTACTAACGCTGTAATGTATACAGCCCACGGCCTCACCGGGTCTCTATGGTAATACTATCTCACCATGGTGAGGCTCTGTCACCACGGTAACACTGTTTTACAGTAGCAATGCTCTCTTACCATATTAACACTATTTCATTATGGTGGACCCATTCAAGATGTTAGCACAAAGTCACCATATTAATGCTCTTTCACCATAGTATCACTCAGTCACCATAGTAACACTTGATCACCATTACTATGGTGACCAACACTGGGTCCCCATAGCAATGATCTGTCATCATAGTAACTCTCTGTCATAGTGTAACATTCTTTTACCATAGTAACACTATCACCATGGTAACATGCTCTCATCATGTGTAACATTCTTTTACCATAGTAACACTATCACCATGGTAACATGCTCTCATCATGTGTAACATTCTTTTACCATAGTAACACTATCACCATGGTAACATGCTCTCATCATGTGTAACATTCTTTTACCATAGTAACACTATCACCATAGTAACATGCTCTCATCATGTGTAACATTCTTTCACCATAGTAACACTATCACCATGGTAACATGCTCTCATCATGTGTAACATTCTTTTACCATAGTAACACTATCACCATGGTAACATGCTCTCATCATGTGTAACATTCTTTCACCATAGTAACACTATCACCATGGTAACATGCTCTCATCATGTGTAACATTCTTTTACCATAGTAACACACTATCACCATGGTAACATGCTCTCATCATGTGTAACATTCTTTCACCATAGTAACACTATCACCATGGTAACCTGTTGTTGTCATGATAATGTGATGTCAGGACTCTGGATGGTTTCTGATGAAGTGTCTCTCTTATCTGTAATCTATAATTACAGATAAACTTTATGGGCATTTTTGGCTCTAAATTATAAAGCGAGACAAAGTTCTGTCACCTGTGGAAATAAAAGGAGATGCTGATAAGTCCCAGAATTAAATGAGACAAATATGTGAGCTGTAGCTGTAGAAAAGCCCTGTGCCCTGAAGGAGTGTTGGATCACCTGCTTCTGCCTGACTGTTTCACTCTTTCTCCTATGACACACTGAGCCCTGCTCCTGTGTGACTGCGGTTTACACTTCTGTTCTATGTCAGAATGGATTTCCTCATCACAAACAGACCTGGATTTGTGCTTTGTTTCATCCACACATGTTCAACACACAAACTCGACAGATTTAGGCTGAGTTCTTCTCTTATATGGAAAACACTGTGACCTTGTCATGTCATGTGGTAATACAGGAAGTGCTCTGCTGTTTTTAAACTCCACACAACTTTACTAGAATCATTTGGATGATTTCAGCCCCAGAATTGCTGATATCAACTGAAATAAAGGTAAAAGGAGCTGTTAACTCTTGTGACATCACAAGGTGGAGCAGAGCATTCTGAGCTTGGAGATGTAGACAGACTGATAATACAGGATTACTCAAATGAAACAGAACACAACTCTGGGTTTGTTTTTAAGGAGGCAGCAACTTTGGTTTAAAGCTCACAAGACAAGTTTGTGTGTAATATAGGGCATTTAAATGTGCATTGTGTAACTTTCCTGATGTAGGGTCTGTCACCTGCTTGTGTCTATGGAGATGTTTCTGCTTAATCTTCCACAGTATGGCATTATACTTATCTCCATGGACAGAAGTAAGTTACGCTGTCAAGTTAAAGGTGTATCAGTGGAGAGGCAGTTTCTAAAGTATTTATGAACAGTATATGTTTAATGCCATACTGTGGAATATTACAAGCACAGCAATGATAAATGGTAAATGACATATGGTTTGCTGCTCACTGAGTTTTAGGTTGTGAAAATGTTCCAGATTGAGTTGCCCCTAGCGATGTGTGTGTGTGTGTGTGTGTGTTCTGGGCACACATGACTTCTCCTGTTGGCAGCAGCCCCATGTTCATTCTGACAGAAACACACTTCACATAATAACACTGACCTGTCACCTGTTTCCATGGCAACCCGCTCTTACAGAGGTCTATCTTTACTCCGTTTCTACAGTTACACGAGAGTTCTTTGGATTAAAATGTTTAAACCTTTTAAACAGTGGCAGCAGTTACACTAACTCAGATTCTTATCACATTTTAAAGTTAAAATGACATCAGCTAATTTCCTTCTATTCCAGGTCCCTCTGATCACTCACTCTAATGTAGTTCACATGTCATTTAAGTCATTTTAAAGCTCCAGAATCAGATCATATTCAGATTTTTGTGTTCATAGAAACACAGTCACTGTGTAGACGATCATCCTGAGGGAGCAGCCCACATGACCACAGGACGATCATATTACCATTCTGGGATGGACAGAGCCCTTAATGCTCTGCTCTGCACTTTTACGGTTTATCATATGCAGTTATTCCCAGTTCATCAGATGAAATGACAGTAGCTCAGTTGGTCGAGCGTTTGTCCACTGATCTGAAGGTTGGCAGTTTGAATCCCGCTCTTGACATAAACATCATTGGTGAGCGTCAGATCCACTGACCCACATGTCACTGGTGTGACTCCAGCTCCACAGATGAATTCTGTCGTCGTGTCCTTGGACACTTAACCCTCCTCACCCCCAGCGTACACTGGTCTGTGAATGGGTGAGTGAATGGGTGAGTGGTTCCTTGTTGTAAAGCACTCTGAGTGCCTTGAAAGGTAGAAAAGCTATATAAAAATGTGACCATTGACATTATGTTCCGTCTTAATATTGCCTAAGTCGCCTTCATTCTTGAATATCAATTGTATTTGTTTACTTACTTTTTAAGGGCCTATTTGTGGGTTTGTGACATGGATCGTATGGATCGAATCTGGAGCAAGGCTCTATGTTATGAACAGGGTTTTTTTGATGAACAAAATAGCAACAAAAAAAAAATTCAGGATCATCTACAGCGAGTTAATATGAACATTTTAAGACCAAAATGACGAGGCCACAGAAGCAGCAGTTACACAGAGAGAAACCACAAGATCCCAATGTAAGTCAATGGGATCCAGAGCCAGAAGGAGCCGGAAGAGCCTCCTGGAGCACTTCCTGTTTGGCACGCAGCGGCTAACGGGTTAGCTCTGTCCACTCATATATACGGACTATGATTTGTGATGACATCACAACATTCTATAGCCCAATAACAGATTGTGCATAATATAGAAGAGGATCCACGCTGACATTTTATTGATTTAAACTCAGGGAAAAGGCGTGTGTATTTAACACTTTGGGGTGAGAACTGAAAATTCATGCAAAGGCTTCTAATAGTGAGCCAAAGAATTACACCAGTGAACCAGTGACCACCTGACCCCCCCTATGAACCCCTCTGTGAGTGGAGCCCACAGGAGGGTGGACATCATGGTCCTTGATGTTAGTTCATAGGGTGCTGCATGTTTTGGGTTGATGGGGGAAACCAGAGTGCCTGGAGGAAACCCATCCATACACCGGGAGAACATGCAAACTCCACACAGAAAGGGGATTGTACCCGCAACTGAGAGTCCAACCCTAAACTCCAGACCCTGATAGAAGCAGAACTATCTGTGGTCCCAGAGTCCAAACCTAAACTCCAGACCCTGACAGAAGCAGAACTATCTGTGGTCCCAGAGTCCAAACCTAAACTCCAGACCCTGACAGAAGCAGAACTATCTGTGGTCCCAGAGTCCAACCCTAAACTCCAGACCCTGACAGAAGCAGAACTATCTGTAGTCCCAGAGTCCAACCCTAAACTCCAGACCCTGACAGAAGCAGAACTATCTGTGGTCCCAGAGTCCAAACCTAAACTCCAGACCCTGACAGAAGCAGAACTATCTGTAGTCCCAGAGTCCAACCCTAAACTCCAGACCCTGACAGAAGCAGAACTATCTGTAGTCCCAGAGTCCAACCCTAAACTCCAGACCCTGATAGAAGCAGAACTATCTGTGGTCCCAGAGTCCAACCCTAAACTCCAGACCCTGATAGAAGCAGAACTATCTGTGGTCCCAGAGTCCAACCCTAAACTCCAGACCCTGATAGAAGCAGAACTATCTGTGGTCCCAGAGTCCAACCCTAAACTCCAGACCCTGATAGAAGCAGAACTATCTGTGGTCCCAGAGTCCAACCCTAAACTCCAGACCCTGATAGAAGCAGAACTATCTGTGGTCCCACAGTCCAAACCTAAACTCCAGACCCTGATAGAAGCAGAACTATCTGTGGTCCCAGAGTCCAACCCTAAACTCCAGACCCTGATAGAAGCAGAACTATCTGTGGTCCCAGAGTCCAACCCTAAACTCCAGACCCTGATAGAAGCAGAACTATCTGTAGTAGACTGGTCAGAACAGGGGATGATTGAATACAGAAGCAGACGCACTTTTGGTGAATTATTTAAGCTTGGATTTTTATTTCCTATGAGGAGGACTCAAATAGACATTGTGTAATAATGTGTTTAATGCAGCTTTGCGCACATTTGTTTACGTTTAGAAAAATGTGTGTGTGTGTGTGTGTGTGTGTGTGTGTCTGTGTGTGTGTGTGTGTGTGTGTCTGTGTGTGTGTGTGTGTGTGTCTGTGTGTGTGTGTGTGTGTCTGTGTGTGTGTGTGTCTGTGTGTGTGTGTGTGTGTGTCTGTGTGTGTGTGTGTGTCTGTGTGTGTGTGTGTGTGTGTGTGTGTGTGTCTGTGTGTGTGTGTGTGTGTGTGTGTCTGTGTGTGTGTGTGTGTGTCTGTCTGCGTGTGTCTGTGTGTGTGTGTGTGTGTGTGTGTCTGTGTGTGTGTGTGTGTGTGTCTGTCTGCGTGTGTCTGTGTGTGTGTGTGTGTGTGTGTGTCTGTGTGTGTCTGTGTGTGTGTCTGTGTGTGTGTGTGTGTGTGTGTGTCTGTGTGTGTGTGTGTCTGTGTGTGTGTGTCTGTGTGTGTCTGTGTGTGTGTCTGTGTGTGTGTGTGTGTGTCTGTGTGTGTGTGTGTGTGTGTCTGTCTGTGTGTCTGTGTGTGTGTGTGTGTGTGTCTGTGTGTGTGTCTGTGTGTGTGTGTGTGTGTGTCTGTGTGTGTGTGTGTGTCTGTGTGTGTGTGTGTGTGTGTGTGTCTGTGTGTGTGTGTGTCTGTGTGTGTGTGTGTGTGTGTGTGTGTGTGTCTGTGTGTGTCTGTGTGTGTGTCTGTGTGTGTGTGTGTGTGTGTCTGTGTGTGTGTGTGTGTGTGTCTGTGTGTGTGTGTGTGTGTGTCTGTGTGTGTGTGTGTGTGTCTGTGTGTGTGTCTGTGTGTGTATGTGTGTGTGTGTGTGTCTGTGTGTGTCTGTGTGTGTGTGTGTGTGTGTGTCTGTGTGTGTGTGTGTGTGTGTGTGTGTGTCTGTGTGTGTGTGTGTGTGTGTCTGTGTGTGTGTGTGTGTGTGTGTGTCTGTGTGTGTGTGTGTGTGTGTGTGTGTGTGTGTGTGTGTGGACTGAATGTATTGATTGACAGATTTCTTTCTCTCCTTCAGAAACAGACAGCAGATGGGCATCAGGATGATCTGAGCAGCGTGTACCTGTTCACTCCGGTCCACCGCCTTAGTCCAGAGCATCTCCCACCTGACCCCTCCCTGACCCCTCCCTCCCTGGGCTGCAGTCATGGACAGCAGCCCTCGGCGTTGGGTGCTCCGGCCCCTGTCTCCCTCTTTGCAGCCCTCAGATTTGCGCTCCATCTCTGCCCGTGACGAGGATGAGGTCTTCTACAGTAACATCTCAGCAGTGGACGGCCAGTCCTCAGGTTATGTGCAAAGTGAGCAGAGTGGAGTAGGGCTGATAAACATTTAATCTTACTTTAATTGTTTTGTAATCACACAGAGTTTTTTGATAATCTTCAATAACTGAAATAATATGATAATTCCAAAGGCAAACTTCTTGGTAAGGCTAGACTTGCACACCATTAGATCTCTTTATTCCTACTATAAACATATCTCTTATCCAGTGTGACTGCACCTAAGATATGTGGATGCTTATCTATCCTTTTTGTAATTAGGGCTTAGGTTAATAAAAAAATGGCTTTCAGTATTGATTTGAACATAAACTTAACAGACTTTAATCACTGCCATAGTTTATTCCTCCCAAGTCCAAACTCTGGCCCAAACCACAGACTTTTACAAACAGAGGACTGACTGTAGACCTCCCCAATAACAAAGACCCCAGCTGATGATTGATGATTAAACTTGAGTAAATCTTTATTTACTGTCCGTTCCTGTTGTGGTATAATCTATGTATCTCCTTCTACAGGTGACAGTAAGTCATGGGTGGACATGACAGTGACCACTCAGCAGGTGTCTCTGTCTCAGGATGGAAGCAGCTCTAGTGATGAGCTTCCCATCAGCCCCTGCAGCAGCACCGCCGGCTCCCACAGCGGCTTCTACTCTTTTGTGGAAGACCCCTTAAGCCCCGAGGCTGAACAGAATGAAGCCTGGATGGTCTCGCCTCAACGTCAATCGCACCTCGCCACTTTGAAACAGCAGAACGTCTACAAACTCCAGACCTACAGCAGCCACAAAAAACCCGGGAGTTTATTCCCAGACGACACTGATTCACAGTATGAGATCACCCCGAGGTACGGCTACAAGGTGGTCAGAGAGGAGGAGGAGAGGCAACTCCGGAAAGAGATCATCCGCGGTCAAGCACCAAAGAAAAGTCCTGTGGCTGAGAAAGTATCGGACAGTCTAATGAATGACACAAGCAGACTGATTGAGGGCTTTAGTATTAGCTTTAGCCATGTTAGCCCTAAACCAAAACCCACAATCGATTCTGATGCCATAGACGAAGAGCAGATAAATTTCAACGCTGCAAGGAAGCAGTTTGTTCAAATGGAGCAAAATAAGTTAGACCCCATCATACGGCCACGCAAAATTCAAGTGAAGACATCAGCTAAGCTAAAGCAAGATGCTACAGTGCTATACAAGGAAGTAAGGAGAGAGGAGCTAGTTTTCAAACCAAGCATGGAAGATGTTGTTGATGTAGAAGTGAAGGAGGATCGAAATGGCAGCCATAGCCAACAAAGCAGCTATTTGAAAGATTCAGATGGACTTTCAATTGACGGGCTAGTCCACAACCAAAACCAAACGGTAAATAACATATTCCAGTTTAATGTAGAACCTGAGACTCCCATTGAACGGGAGATACGTGTTGCTCAAGAACGTGAGGAGAACCTGCGTAGATCCAGAGGACTGCAGAGTAGCGTTAGTGAAATGGTTGAAATCAAAACCAAAAGATTCCAGTTGCCGACGCCGCTAACACCCTCACGAGCCAAAGAGAAGGGTAAAACACGTTTTATCTTCCAAGAAATCCAAAGAAAGGAAGAAGCAATAAAGCAAGACGCTGCCACAC
Organism: Odontamblyopus lacepedii; assembly: GCA_034769755.1. Classification (NCBI taxonomy): domain Eukaryota; kingdom Metazoa; phylum Chordata; class Actinopteri; order Gobiiformes; family Gobiidae; genus Odontamblyopus; species Odontamblyopus lacepedii. Next base: position 383,927 of record CM068350.1, on the reverse strand, counting down.
AAGAGTTAGCAGGTCCAAGGCTTGAGCGAGCTAATAGTTATGACATTCTGCAGTCCAACGCTAATGAGGATAGAACGAGTTTTATCTTTCATGAAATCCAAAGAAAGGAAGAAGCAATCAAGCAAGATGGCATAACACGAGAGTTTGCAGGTCCAAAGAGAGTGAGAGCTTATAGTTATGACATCCTGCAGTCCAAAGCTAATGCTAACGAGGGTAATGGTATACCAGTCAACCAAGAATATGGAGTAACCAATGCCTCTAAGCAGAAAGCAAAGTTGGATGTTGTTGACTATGCTTTACAAAAGCAAAATTACACCGCTCAAGATGAAAGCAAAATTGATGATCGACAAAGTTATACAATACAACGATACAGCTACACAAAGCAAAATGATCAGGTACTAGCAAGAAATGGAGAATTAGAAGGATTTAAAAGCTTTGAGGAAAGATGGCAAAATGTAAATGGAGACAAAATGGAAAATGGTTTTAAAAGCATTAGCATAGAAAGGTCTGGAGTCCATTCTTTTGGTGAAGATGTCTCACCATTGCCATGTTGTCCTCACAAACATCCAGAAGATTCAGATCCAACTCAGCAGGAGCAGAGGCGGGACAGTCCCCAGACCCCAGTATGGAAGGACAGTCTGGAGAGAACCACAGGTGTGCACACCAGAGGGCAGAGTGGGTCCCTGTTCATCGAGAGAGACATCGAGGAGGCGCTGAGGCGGGAACAGGAGCTAAGGGAGCAGAGGGAGGCACAAGTCAGACAAATGTATGTCCCACAGACATTGGTGCAGCAGGCAGACAAGATGGGCAACTCAGAGTTCATCAAGTGGGACATTGAGGAGGCGCTGAGGCGGGAACAGGAGCTAAGGGAGCAGAGGGAGGCTCGGGTCAGACAGGTTTACTCCCCTCAGATGCTGGTGCAGCAGACAGACAAGATGGCCGCCACACAGTTCTACCCACAAATCAAGACAGGTGAGATGGGCCATTTTAGTTATAGCATGTCGTCTATGACCACATAATCCATTTATCCACATAAAACTGACAGCCAGGTGATTCAATAGAATAATCATTCCCTATGTCGGCTTTACATTATTACAGAGGTGAATTTTCCCTTTTTTATATGGGGACCATCACCTTCTTGTCTCCATGGAAATGCTATTGCTTTGCTTTGAATTTTCCATAATATGTTATTAAACGTATCAATCTTTGTTCAATTTGTTTAATTATAGGTGTTTTCTTTGAAAATGGTGCAATTGTATTTTTAGACTGCGTTAGGTTTACATGGAAAGTCTGTTGTGGACACTGTCCAATATTTGTGCAGTGTGTTTCAAGTGTTTGATGGGGTTGGTCATGATTGTTGATTCCACAGGCTTCAGCACCATAGTTAACAAATCTGAACTTTTGGTGAAATTCACTCTGCATTTTTTGAGCTCCGCCACCAAATGCAAAGGTGTCCAGCAGTCTCAACTGCCACCGCAGAATGTTCTAGGCAAAAGTAATCATAGCTCCATAAATACAGCAGATGATGGATCCTCCATCCAAAAAGTTATGTGATGCACCTTTAAGTAAAAAAAAAGTAATGGAAAAGGTGCTATAGATCTTCTATAAGTATATAGACAAATGTGCTAAGATGTGCTAATGAGGTTTGGTAAGATATGCATATGTCTGTTTATAGATGCAAAAACAGAAACTCACCTACAAGGCTGAATCAGAAGTGACTTTTAGACTGACCAACATTATTTCATTTCAATAGCTGTTATAAATGAGAATGATCTGCTAAATGGTTGAACCTTGAGATTAGAAAGTTGCCAGAACAGCTCCTAACCCAGAACATAATCAGGACTCCATCTTTCACCTGCCATAAACAAGAACAGTTTCATTTGAGCTGGTCATACTGTGATACAAATACTTCCTTATGGCATTCTTCCATTGTGTTATATTGGGACCTAAGTCCACAAATGACTTTATTATCATCAGCTCTGGCCAACAGTCACCAGGGGCCAGGACTTTACAGGGTATTATCAGTATAAAAATGTGACTTCCATAATGATAAATTTACTAACCAAGTTAAGCATATGAAATAATAAAGACCTTGTATCTCAGTTTTACTTATATCTTAGAAACACATTTTACAAATAATTTTACAATTTTACAATTCTTTGCAATAGACAAAAATGGATCATCATCTTTTTATTTCAGACTCAGGGTCCGGATAATAAACACACAATCAACAGCACAAACAGTTAGAAAAGCAGCTGCACCAGTGATTCCACAGAGAGGACAGGTGCTGCACATCCTCACCCCCGGACTTATTTCACTTTTTTCATTGCTACATCATTTCATATATTTTGCATCGGTGTTTATCTAAAATGTAGAAAGTAATAAACAACAATCCCGCTTTGCAGTGCAGTATTCATTCACTCGCCATTCTGTGGTGGAGAAATACTGCTGTAGCCACAGGTGCCCTGGGGCAGACTGGTCAGAGAGGCTGCCAATCTGCACCATCCACCTCTCCCACCACCAATACTCACACACTACATAAGCAATGTAGGTGAAGTGCCTGCTTAAGGACACAACAGCACAACAGCCATATGGGACCTTTAATGATTCAGAGTGAATGGTTTTATGCTCTGTTATGTCATTTAAATGAGTGGAGTCAGCTGATGTCCCAGGCTCCTCATAAAGACCCACAGGAGAATAAGTAACTGTGACCAAAGTCCGGCCAGGTTCAGGAGAGCTTCTGTCAGATTAATGTGTGACTATGGGTTTCAGGGAGTCAGGAAGTCCGCACACACTGTCCTCTGGTTCAGTCCTGGATTAGTCCTGGTTCAGTCTTGGATTAGTCCTGGTTCAGTCTTGGATTAGTCCTGGTTCAGTCCTGGTTCAGTCCTGGTTCAGTCCTGGATGTGTCCTGGTTAATCTCTTTCTGATCTCTTTGTGCTGTTCAAATGAATGTGGTGTATAGAACTGAATGAAGTATAAACGCTGCAGGATGAGATGGAAAGGCTGAAGTAGAAGGTAGAAAAGAGAGGAAGAAGAGGCATTTATATGAATGGTGTGAGATGACTGGGACCAAGAGGGAATACTGCCTTCCTGGTTGAACACTATAATGCACTAGATGAGTATTTTATTGCTCCTGCCCCTCCACTCGCTCAGCCCTTTTGTCCAGCCTGTTACAGCTTTTCACAGATGTCATTTCCCCAACAAACAGCATAACAAAGAACAGCAGCAGTGACAGAGCCTCAGTGTTCAGTGCCTCCAGTTCAAGTTGATATCTAAGTGGACACTTGTGTGTGTGCACCGATTCAGTGTTCTGTCTATTTCTGTGGACTGGCTGGAGAGTTCTTTTTCTTGCAACAGTTGTTTGTCATTTCTTCCTTCTGTTCAATATGAGCTGGATCTTGGTCCTCCATTCACAAAAGGCTGTGATCGTGTCCCTGTACTCTGCCTCCTGGTCGTTTTTTATACATGCCACTATGTCTGTGTCATCTGAGTATTTCAGAATGTTTCACATTTGTACTTGAAATCAACCGTGTACAGGAGTGTAAAGGAAAGGGGCGAGCACAGTTCCCTGTGGAGGTCCAAAGCTGCTGTCTGAGATGGTGTCACAGAGTGTGGTGTTTAGTCCTGGTTTAATCCATGAACCGCATGTGTTATGAGTCAGAAAGCCGACAACACCACAGATACAAACACCCACATCACCACAGACTGTAGCAGTAAAACCCTGTGTTTTCCTCACAGGTAAAGCCAGAGTCCACTCCTCCTCTCGTCCTTCTCTCAGCGTCCCCCAGCCCTGGTCTCCTGCCCCCCAGACTCCCCTGAGCCCATTCCGCAACGTGACCCAGACACCACCCCCCCACGGCCCCCAGAGCCCCTCTCCCCTTGACGTCCGGGTTCCCCCCTCGGTCCGAGGACTCACCCAGACCTTGTTGCAGAACTTTGAGGAGAGAAGGAGCAAACAGAAGCTGGATGAAAGTGCCGTGAGTTCAGTCTGTTTATACTGTCACAAACATTTCAAACTTGAGTTCAGTACTAAAGGAACGGACTCGATGCTCAACACAGATACAGATACCGTGATGATGATAAAAAAACACTCTTTCTTTAGATAATAGAATGTGATTTTCAACATTAAATGGTAGTACTTACTTTTCCATTCCCATGTGGTCTTATATGTGTGTAATACCTCAGTGCTCCAGTAGGTTCCATAGTGCTGTGTGCTCTTCTACTTCTTCTGACACATCTCCAGCTCATTCTAAAGACATTCAGGAAAGGTTCATTTCTGTCCTGTGAATTTTAGTATCAATACCTGCTCAAATGAGTAATGTGACAATATCTGCAAATCGCATTGCAAAAAAGTGAATGCATCTGGCCACTCATCCAAGAGGCTTCTTCAGTTCTGACAGGGTTATTAAAGTCACTGCCTCATATCTGTCTGAAGGGAGGAGCAACTACACCGAAATTAACACCCTAGTTGTTTATAGTAACAAGCATCTCTTATTAATGAAGTGCATTAAACTGCCATGAAGTTACCAGAACTTTGTCAGAACTGAAGAAGCTACTTGGATGAGTGACAAAACTACCTGGGACAAGTGAGGGAGAAGGAAACAGTCCGAGTGTGAACCGTCTAAACTACATTACCACACTGTGATGTCATGTGCTGCCTGAGTGAGACGTTCCTCTTTGTGTTTCGCAGTACGCGGGAATCCAACCTGTGGATTCTGTCAACAATGAGGTGAGAACTGTTTTTCCTTTAATCCCTCAGACTCACAGAGAGATTTGAATGGATAATACAGGTGGCAGTGTGTAGGTGTGTGTAGGTGTGTGCTGGTGTGTGTAGGTGTGTGCTGGTGTGTGCTGATGTGTGTAGGTGTGTGCTGGTGTGTGCTGTTGTGTGCTGGTGTGTGTTGTTGTGTGTAGGTGTGTGCTGGTGTGTGCTGGTGTGTGCTGGTGTGTGCTGGTGTGTGCTGGTGTGTGCTGGTGTGTGTAGGTGTGTGTTGGTGTGTGTAGGTGTGTGTTGGTGTGTGCTGGTGTGTGCTGGTGTGTGCTGGTGTGTGCTGGTGTGTGCTGGTGTGTGTAGGTGTGTGTAGGTGTGTGTTGGTGTGTGTAGGTGTGTGTTGGTGTGTGTTGGTGTGTGCTGGTGTGTGCTGGTGTGTGTAGGTGTGTGTTGGTGTGTGTAGGTGTGTGTTGGTGTGTGTTGGTGTGTGCTGGTGTGTGCTGGTGTGTGCTGGTGTGTGCTGATGTGTGCTGGTGTGTGCTGGTGTGTGTAGGTGTGTGTTGGTGTGTGTTGGTGTGTGCTGGTGTGTGCTGGTGTGTGTTGTTGTGTGTTGTTGTGTGCTGATGTGTATTCTTGTGTGTAGGTGTGTGCTGATGTGTGCTGGTGTGTGTTGGTGTGTGCTGGTGTGTGCTGGTGTGTGCTGGTGTGTGCTGGTGTGTGTTGTTGTGTATTGTTGTGTGTAGGTGTGTGCTGATGTGTGTTGGTGTGTGTTGTTGTGTGTAGGTGTGTGCTGGTGTGTGCTGGTGTGTGCTGGTGTGTGCTGGTGTGTGCTGGTGTGTGCTGGTGTGTGCTGGTGTGTGCTGTTGTGTGCTGGTGTGTGTTGTTGTGTGTAGGTGTGTGCTGGTGTGTGCTGGTGTGTGCTGGTGTGTGCTGGTGTGTGCTGGTGTGTGCTGGTGTGTGCTGGTGTGTGTAGGTGTGTGTTGGTGTGTGTAGGTGTGTGTTGGTGTGTGCTGGTGTGTGCTGGTGTGTGCTGGTGTGTGCTGGTGTGTGCTGGTGTGTGCTGGTGTGTGCTGGTGTGTGCTGATGTGTGCTGGTGTGTGTTGGTGTGTGTAGGTGTGTGTTGGTGTGTGTAGGTGTGTGTTGGTGTGTGTTGGTGTGTGCTGGTGTGTGCTGGTGTGTGTAGGTGTGTGTTGGTGTGTGTAGGTGTGTGTTGGTGTGTGTTGGTGTGTGCTGGTGTGTGCTGGTGTGTGCTGGTGTGTGCTGATGTGTGCTGGTGTGTGCTGGTGTGTGTAGGTGTGTGTTGGTGTGTGTTGGTGTGTGCTGGTGTGTGCTGGTGTGTGTTGTTGTGTGTTGTTGTGTGCTGATGTGTATTCTTGTGTGTAGGTGTGTGCTGATGTGTGCTGGTGTGTGTTGGTGTGTGCTGGTGTGTGCTGGTGTGTGCTGGTGTGTGCTGGTGTGTGTTGTTGTGTATTGTTGTGTGTAGGTGTGTGCTGATGTGTGTTGGTGTGTGTTGTTGTGTATTGTTGTGTGTAGGTGTGTGCTGATGTGTGTTGGTGTGTGCTGGTGTGTGTAGGTGTGTGTAGGTGTGTGCTGGTGTGTGCTGGTGTGTGTTGGTGTGTGCTGGTGTGTGCTGGTGTGTGCTGGTGTGTGCTGGTGTGTGTTGTTGTGTATTGTTGTGTGTAGGTGTGTGCTGGTGTGTGCTGATGTGTGTTGTTGTGTATTGTTGTGTGTAGGTGTGTGCTGATGTGTGCTGATGTGTGTTGTGTGCAGGTGGTGGAGTCCACTCGTGTAGCGCGGCACAAGAACCAGAGAGCGCTGCAGTGGGAGGCCGGACTCTTCGCCAACCAGCAGGACCAGTGACCATACCATTACACACCAGCAGGGGCAGTGTGGAGGCCAATCAGCAGGACCAGTGACCATACCATTACACACCAGCAGGGGCAGTGTGGAGGCCAATCAGCAGGACCAGTGACCATACCATTACACACCAGCAGGGGCAGTGTGGAGGCCAACTTAATGGACCAGAAAATGCTAGGTGTACCACTATTCACCAGCAGGGGCAGTGTGGAGGCCAACTTCATGGACCAGTGGACTGTGCTGCACCACTACACACCATGATGCACATGAACCTTTCACACAAAACCACCCACTTTATATCATATTTCACATCTTCTCTTTTAGGAATATCAGTTTTCCAATGAAATGAACAGAATTCTCTCTTTACCACAAATGCCCAAATGGCTCCTGACAATAGTCAGTGATTCTGGTGACATAATGATAATAATAATACTTTGGACTCACAGGAAGAATGTCTGTTCAGTACATGTTCTCCCAGTACCTGAGTGCTGCACTGCTCCTGCCGGTGGAGGATGGGTTAAATGCAGAGTGCAAATTTCTCCACAGGGACAACTTGCATACCTTAACCTCCTGTGCCTCCCTGACCTCCAGCCCAGTGCCCATGTTCTGACTGTGGGCAGAACTTCAGCCGCACACGTGGAACAGATCAGAAATACATGGTTCATTTGATTTTTTTGTTCAATCATTTGCTGTTTTGTATTTGTGATTGATCAAATGTGGTTGATTAGCTTTGTCTAAAATTTACCATTTGAACATTAAGAGTTTTGAAATTCTTTGAGTGACGCGCCTGACCAAGACTCACTGTGATCCTGTCAGACCAGCGCACTGACACAGTCCAGGGGGCGCTGAGGAGCGCGAATCACACATCACTCTTCTTCTGTAGATTTTATCTTTGGATTTTGAACTGACCTTAAAAGAGTGCTTCTGATTGGTCTGATCAGAATAAACATGATCCAATCTCATACCAGCCAATGAACTGTGATCTTCAGCCTGACCAGAATCTGCTACACTGAAATAAATGATGCAGATCCAAGCTACTTGAATGAAGTAAAAATAAAACTTTCCATTGTGAAGGAGTTTTTTGTGAAAGATGAATTCGCAATGCTGACAGAAATAGGTCTTTACTCATGAAAAAACAACAGAACAATCCTGACCACATGCTAATGCGCAGACGCTAATATACTGATGCTAATATGCACACGCAGTAGTGAAACCAGTTTGAGAGCAGAGGCTTAAAGCGACTCTGACAGAGTTTTATTGACCTAAAAAGTGCGCAGGAGACTTGAATGAAAATAAAAGGGAGAGGAGCTTGTGCACAGGGTTACTGAAAGAGGTGTGGTCAAATACAACACAAAAAAGGAAACAATTTAATATATGTTTGTACCGGCTCGTCAAAGCCTCATCTCGTCAGATCTCAGAAGCTCAGCAGGGCCGGGGCAGTGTGTGGATGGGAGACCACTGGGACTTTCAGGTGCCACAGGGGGGCGCCAGTGGCAGAAACTGTTGTGTCCTTAGGTAAGACACTTCACCCACATTGCCTAGTCTGAAAGTGGTGTGTGTGTTAGTGATGGTGGTGGAGGGAGCGATGGCGCAGATTTGCAGCCTCCTTTCTGTCAGTCTGCCCCAGGGCAGCTGTAGTTACAGCAGTAGCACCACCACTGAGTGTGGAGAGAATAATGACATGTAAAGCACTTTGGATGTCTTGAATGGCGCTATATAAATGCAATGATTCATTAATTCTAACATGGTTTAAAGTCAGTCTGGCATCTACTGTGTAACATTCTGATTCATGTCCTCAGGACCTGTCCTCAGCTATGACATCATCATGTTCAAGTCAAATATAGTTTTTACTGATAACAGTTGCTGAAATCCAGTGTGTTTAAACCTAAAATGTCTCTGATCTGAACGGTCTCTCCCTAAACACCAGCACCTGCACCAGTCATGAGTCAGTGCTAGTGCAGCCTCTGCAGCTCAGGGAGGGAATTCTGGGGGAGGTGACGTCGATTAAACAAAGCAACTGCTGAAACAAAAAGAAAGCATAAATGTAAGTATTGGCCACGTGAACTCTAAATGGGGATGAGGGGGAGTCCGCCCTGGGGCAGACTGATTCTGACCGGGACAGAGCCCTGGGGCAGACTGATTCTGACCGGGACAGAGCGACTGAAGACTGAAAACAACTGCTGTCGGATCTGAACACAAGAAATGAGAGAACTGTGAGCACATGAGTCTGTTTGGATTAAAGGCAGAGTGCTGCAGAGTGCCGAGCAACTGTGAGTGTGAGTGCTTAACTGATCTCTGTGTGTGTGCTTAGTTCTTTGTGTGTGCTTAGTTCTCTGTGTGTGTGCTTAGTTCTCGGTGTGTGTGCTTAGTTCTCGGTGTGTGTGCTTAGTTCTGTGTGTGTGCTTAGTTCTCTGTGTGTGCTTAGTTCTCTGTGTGTGTGCTTAGTTCTCTCTCTGTGTGCTTAGTTCTCTGTGTGTGTGCTTAGTTCTCGGTGTGTGTGCTTAGTTCTCGGTGTGTGTGCTTAGTTCTCTGTGTGTGTGCTTAGCTCTCGGTGTGTGTGCTTAGTTCTCGGTATGTGTGCTTAGTTCTCGGTGTGTGTGCTTAGTTCTCGGTGTGTGTGCTTAGTTCTCAGTGTGTGTGTGTGTTTCCTGGAGAGACTCGGTGGTTGTGCTCATTAAAAGTCATTTATCTGGGCCTAATGAGCTCTTCTAATCAACCACATGTGTGTAACTCACATTTACACAAGTACAGGCTGGAGTCAGATCTCACTGTGTAAAACAGAGTTCTTAGCACCTAGAGGTGCTGACTGGAAAAGCTGAAATATTGAGAGAGCAAACTGACCAAGAAGAAAATGACCTGTATGTCTCAGTGGAGTCATTCTAAAGTGTGAATGGGGCATCGGGGCCTGTCTGAAATGTCCTCCTCCAAACACCTTCATCATCATCTTCATCAGTGGCCTCACTAACCCACTGAGCCCACAGCAGTTATTAAAATGAGGAATGGTGTGTCGCGGCTGCCGTCGTCATGGAAACAGGCAGGTTTGGAAAGTGGCCCACACAAATGAAAAGATGAGAGCTGGAGGTAAATAAAGAGCAGAGGAGAGGGCGAGTACAGGCTGTGACCACCAGGGGGCCTCAGCGCAGCACGGGCTGTCACTGTGGGTGCTGTCCGTAAAGAGGCAGAAAACAGGAATGTTGTTTGGATGTTATTCCTTAAAGAGGGAGCATTACACTTTTTGGGTACTAGCTGCTAACACATCTTCAGATCACCTACCTTACCTCTACCTTTTATTGTTTTGAAAATGCTCTGTATCAGTCACTCCCTTCAGAGCACATTACAGCTGCTGTGTTTTCCACTGATATACTGCACATCACATTAGGCTTGTGAAGTTGGAGTGGATCATATGGATGATGTAACTTTGCACAGCAAGATGGATTCACATGACATTTCTGAGTTCACAGACTCAGACACAGAATCCATGTTGGCGTTTCCCCACTGTACAGTTCATCAGACCAGTCACACCACAGTATTGATGTTCGTGCAGAAGCCAAAGGCGAAACGCCCAAAGGAACCAAAACCAAACATGGCAACGCCAACAGACGTGCTTCAGTCTGTTTTATTGTCAGTACTACAGGACGATTTAGTTTGTAAAAAATGTGCAGGAGGTCAGAGCTCTGTGCATTTGTGGACCGGGCTGATGTCTGTGCTTTTCTCTCAACTGGATTTAACTAAAGTTTAATTTCTTGTCTTGTTCCACTGTTGTCACATGACCAATCAGATTCTAATATTCGTCATGATGCTCCATGTTTTCTGATTATTTTCAGTGAGAGCCATTTAGATTCATCATGTGCAGAACTCACAGTCGCCTACTTCATTTCTGGAGACACTGTAGCTGTTTTACAGCCCCGGCTTGAGTAAGAAACCTTTAAAGGACCTGTGTCCTGCACTCTTTTAAAAAGGTTCTACAATCACAAACGAACCTGTGTCTCCAAAGCCTCCAGATAAAGGACATGTTTGTCTCATTCTCAGTGGACAGGCCTCATGTGAAGCTCAGAACCTCTAGAATTCCCTCCCTGAGCTGCAGAGGCTGCACTAGCACTGACTCATGACTGTACAGGTGTTGGGGTTTAGGGAGAGACAGTTCAGATCAGATCGGCGGCACAGTGGCTGAGTGGCAACACTCATGCCTCACAGCAAGAAGGTTGCGGGTACGAAACCCGGGTCACCAGGGCATTTCCTCCCCCATCAACTCAAAACCTGCAGCACCTGAACTAACATCAAGGACCATGACGTCCACCCTCCTGTGGGCTCCACCCACAGAGGGGTTCATAGGGGCTCAGGTGCTGTGAGGCTTGGGCAGCAAACTGCCCCCACAACCCAGCCGGGTAAAGTGGGAGAAGATGGATGAATGTTCAGATCAGAGAGACATTTTAGGTTTAAACCAACTCGAATAACTCTGAAGCGCTGCTTTCTGTTTGGTCTGTAACCATTCTGTAAGGAGTTTATTACCTTTGTCTCCATGGAGATATTATTTCTCTGCCCAGAATGTTTCACATCCATCTTCTCCCGCTTAATCCAGCTGGGTCGCAGGGGCAGTTTGCTGCCCAATCCTCACAGCACCTGACCCCCCATGAACCCCTCTGCAGGTGGAGCCCACAGGAGGGTGTTTCACAGTATCTATTACATTATTACATTACAACTGTTTTATTTCTCAGAAAAACCTGCATCGTACTGGAGCAGAGCTGACCATGGAGACAGATACATTTACTGCCAAGAATAAGTGGGCTGAAGCCATATGGTAAACTACTGTGGAGAAGTTTGGGATTATTCATTCTTTCTTTACACCTTTTGAGATGAATGTATAATTCTGTGGATGAATTAGAAGATAATGCTGTCCAGAGCGTATTTTCAAACTTGATTTTGAATAGAATCCGTATGGAGTCCAACACTGCAGTGATGATAATAAAAAACACACTTTCTTTAGACAATAGAATATGATTTCTCAATATTAAATGGTAGAACTTTCTTTTCTATTCGCATCTGTCCTTATATCTGTGTATCCCTCAGTGCTCCAGTAGGTTCCTCAGTGCTCCAGTAGGTTCCTCAGGGCTCCAGTAGGTTCCTCAGTGTTCCAGTAGGTTCCTCAGTGCTCCAGTAGGTTCCTCAGTGCTCCAGTAGGTTCCTCAGGGCTCCAGTAGGTTCCTCAGTGTTCCAGTAGGTTCCTCAGTGCTCCAGTGGGTCCCTCAGTGCTCCAGTAGGTTCCTCAGTGCTCCAGTAGGTCCCTCAGTGCTCCAGTAGGTTCCTCAGTGCTCCATGGGTGTGTACTAGTCTATGTGCTCTTCTACTTGTTCTGATACAGGTCCAGATCGTTCTAAAGACATTTAGGAAAGGCTCATTTCTGTCCTGTCAATGGGACTGTTTCAGTATCGATACCTCAGCAGTATTTTCACATTGGAGTAACATTGTTGAGAACTGTGCATTACTGTGGTACAGTGATTAGTGACATAAGAGAGCACTATAGAATCCTGCTGGCTCTGCTCCCGCTCCATAGAGTGGGCAGGCGCTCGGTGTATGGACACCGTCGCCATGGAAACTGCATAAGGATCCTGGAGGCGTGAGATGGTTCAAGTCGAAGCAGTTGTAATGTGAGATGTTCCACAGAGAAGCTTTTCCATAGAGGTTTATCTCCTACATTCTTTCGCCTGTCATCTATGCTATAAATGCCACAAGGCTTAAAGATGGTGGTGAAGAGGAGGAGATGGAGAGGCTAAAGGGCTATTAGTTCTGCTGCTGCGGGGGTGGTAGCTCAAATGAGAGAAAGAATACAAAAAACATGAATAGTTATTCAGTGCATTTATAGCCGGGAGTCCACTAAACGACTTTGGTCATCTGAAATGAAAGAAAGCTGTTCATGAGGAAAGTCTTGAGTTGGGCTCAATAAAGATCAGAACCATCGTCCCACCTCATATAAAGCTCTGATATTGGCTCAGACAAACTTTGGTCAGAGCCACATGCTCCACATGGACTATTTCAAATCCTCACACCAAAAAGCTTCTACACCGCAAAACATGGAGCCATGAACACCAGGAGGTCGGTCGTCCTGCTCGACTTATTGTTCATCTTCTTCAGTCCTGTGGAGTAAACCTGGTTGGATCAGATGTAAAAGAATTTTACTGTAAAAGACTGTTAGCTGTTAGTGTGCAGGGTTTAGCTAACAGGATGTAGCACATTTGAATCTGTCTCTTATTGGTCAGTTTGGCTGTGTGTCCTTCGAGTCATTTGCATCATCACAGAGCTGAGCTGACCAGTGCTCTTGGTCAGTCTGTGTTAAATGTTAACAAAGATAATTAAAGGAGACATATTAGGATTATAGTGGCTAATAATTATTATATTAGTTAAAAGGTCACATTTGGAGACATTTCCAATGGTACTTGTTACTTCACTGCTGCCCTCTGTGGGAAGTGAAGCAGGTTTAAAATACAAATTGGCAGCGTGGCATCTGTGGACCTGCACTCACCAGCACAACCTGCTCGACCAGAACAATGCCTGATTCCTGAAGATATGTCCAAAAACATGTCCAAAGGTCACAAAAATGTGTGTCCACTTTAAACATGTACAAACATGTACTTTTCATGCTTTATGTCAAAAAGTTGATATTAATCAAAAATTTGTATCAAAGATACTTAAAAAGTCTCACTGAAAGGACACAGATATAAGGCCACAGATATAAGGCCACAGATATAAGGCCACAGATATGAGGCCACAGATATAAGGCCACAGGTATAAGGCCACAGATATAAGGCCACACGGTCATGGAAAAATTATTTTCAGCTATTTCATGTTGAAAATCTAATTGTAAAGAAAGAGTGTTTTTACTATCATCGTGGTATTGGAACTGGTATTGGGTATCGAGTCTGTTCTTTGGTATCAAAATTAAGTTTGAGATGTTAGTATTGTGTCCCTGCTGGTTTCCACAGACACAAGTGAAAGAATCCCCTCCCCTTTCATTATTCCACCAACTTTTAGAAAAGACAGAAGAGAAACGCATGAGATCAGAACAGTTTAATGTTTGGTTTGTCCTGAAGCATGCAGGTCTGCAGCTCACAGACTGTTGAAGAGCAGCATTAGACTTTTTCACACGATATTCACATGAGGATGTGCTGCAGGAGGACAGTCAGATGGACATGGCTCATGGTCACAGACTGTGGACTCATGCAACATCACAGCAAACACATCAGCCACAGACACCCAGGAACGGACAGAGGTCAGCCCCAGAACGGACAGAGGTCAGCCCCAGAACAGACAGAGGTCAGCCCCAGAACGGACAGAGGTCAGCCCCAGAACGGACAGAGGTCAGCCCCAGAATGAACAGAGTTCAGCCCCAGAACGGACAGAGGTCAGCCCCAGAATGGACAGAGGTCAGCCCCAGAACGGACAGAGGTCAGCCCCAGAATGAACAGAGTTCAGCCCCAGAACGGACAGAGGTCAGCCCCAGAACAGACAGAGGTCAGCCCCAGAATGGACAGAGTTCAGCCCCAGAATGGACAGAGTTCAGCCCCAGAATGGACAGAGGTCAGCCCCAGAAAGGACAGAGGTCAGCCCCAGAATGGACAGAGGTCAGCCCCAGAATGGACAGAGGTCAGCCCCAGAAAGGACAGAGGTCAGCCCCAGAATGGACAGAGGTCAGCCCCAGAACGGACAGAGGTCAGCCCCAGAATGAACAGAGTTCAGCCCCAGAACGGACAGAGTTCAGCCCCAGAACGGACAGAGTTCAGCCCCAGAATGGACAGAGGTCAGCCCCAGAAAGGACAGAGGTCAGCCCCAGAATGGACAGAGGTCAGCCCCAGAATGGACAGAGGTCAGCCCCAGAACGGACAGAGTTCAGCCCCAGAACAGACAGAGGTCAGCCCCAGAACGGACAGAGGTCAGCCCCAGAACGGACAGAGGTCAGCCCCAGAATGAACAGAGTTCAGCCCCAGAACGGACAGAGGTCAGCCCCAGAACAGACAGAGGTCAGCCCCAGAACGGACAGAGTTCAGCCCCAGAATGGACAGAGTTCAGCCCCAGAATGGACAGAGTTCAGCCCCAGAATGGACAGAGGTCAGCCCCAGAAAGGACAGAGGTCAGCCCCAGAATGGACAGAGGTCAGCCCCAGAATGGACAGAGGTCAGCCCCAGAACGGACAGAGGTCAGCCCCAGAATGGACAGAGGTCAGCCCCAGAACGGACAGAGTTCAGCCCCAGAACGGACAGAGTTCAGCCCCAGAATGGACAGAGGTCAGCCCCAGAACGGACAGAGTTCAGCCCCAGAATGGACAGAGGTCAGCCCCAGAATGGACAGAGGTCAGCCCCAGAACGGACAGAGGTCAGCCCCAGAACAGACAGAGTTCAGCCCCAGAATGGACAGAGGTCAGCCCCAGAACGGACAGAGGTCAGCCCCAGAACGGACAGAGTTCAGCCCCAGAACAGACAGAGGTCAGCCCCAGAACGGACAGAGGTCAGCCCCAGAATGAACAGAGTTCAGCCCCAGAACGGACAGAGGTCAGCCCCAGAACGGACAGAGGTCAGCCCCAGAATGAACAGAGTTCAGCCCCAGAACGGACAGAGGTCAGCCCCAGAATGGACAGAGGTCAGCCCCAGAACGGACAGAGGTCAGCCCCAGAATGAACAGAGTTCAGCCCCAGAACGGACAGAAGTCAGCCCCAGAACGGACAGAGGTCAGCCCCAGAATGGACAGAGTTCAGCCCCAGAATGGACAGAGTTCAGCCCCAGAATGGACAGAGGTCAGCCCCAGAAAGGACAGAGGTCAGCCCCAGAATGGACAGAGGTCAGCCCCAGAACGGACAGAGGTCAGCCCCAGAATGGACAGAGTTCAGCCCCAGAACGGACAGAGGTCAGCCCCAGAATGGACAGAGGTCAGCCCCAGAACGGACAGAGGTCAGCCCCAGAATGGACAGAGGTCAGCCCCAGAACGGACAGAGGTCAGCCCCAGAACGGACAGAGGTCAGCCCCAGAACAGACAGAGTTCAGCCCCAGAATGGACAGAGGTCAGCCCCAGAATGGACAGAGTTCAGCCCCAGAATGGACAGAGTTCAGCCCCAGAATGGACAGAGGTCAGCCCCAGAATGGACAGAGGTCAGCCCCAGAACAGACAGAGTTCAGCCCCAGAGCTGCAGGAACACATTGCAATGGGTCACAAGATGAGGGGTCACACTACTTTGCACCGGACAGGTCAGAAGATCCATCCACCGGCTATGAGTGTGTGGAGTTTTTAGGTATTGCTGCTTCCAGATATGGTGGAATATTCAAGTCTACTTGAATATTCTGTTTCATGGAACGGCTTTTTCATAGCTGACATATTTTAATCATGGACAATGGTCCAGAACATTCAAATCAGTAAATATGAAAGTCCAGGTTGTCCACATTTTGCTGGAGCTATGTTTTGGTGCTAATTTGTGTTCTTTGAAAATACATTTTTGACAACTTGAGTTTTTGCAAAGCATCATTTAAATCAGTGATCATTTAGTTTATTGTTTCTCAGTCAGGTTTGGTGGTTATTTGCATAAAGAAGTGGAGGTGAGAGGTCTGCAGGCCGTATGGACAGAGACAGAGGCTGCTGCTGCTAAAGTGGATCAATCTGATCGGACACTTAAAGCCAACACCTTGACAATGCCTCAGTGGCCAGACAATTTTGTAAGTTTAAGTTCAAGTTTGTTTCTAAAGGACAAATTGGCTCCACACTTGACTCTGCCTCTAATGTATTATGGGGAGAACATACTTTTCCAATAAGAGCTTATTTTTGGGGTGGGATAATGTGGTTGTGTTTGCAAAAGTGTGTGACCAAAACCTGTAGGTGTGATCCTGCAGCTGCATTATGGATCTTCTAAGACGTTTAGCCACATGAGTCCATTCAGAATAAATACACAAATATATCCATACACTCAAAACACCCAGTCTCATCCACTCAGAGAGCAGTACTCATGTGTGACCAATCAGAACACAGCACATCATCTCACACAGTCAGAACAAAACTCACCTTATCGTCCAGTCAGAACATACAGGATGAACCAATCAGAGTGCACAAACAGATAAAGTGAACCGCCACAACAGAAGGCAACAACATACAGTATTATACAGTCAGAACTCACTTTCCACAATGCACTAGGTCAGAGGTGCGCTCAGGTATCACCTGTCAATCATAAAAGTGTAATAATCTAACCCAGTCCTAGACCAATCCTGTTGCTAGAAGTAACTCTTCTGTGCAGAAAACTGTCCCCAGTAGTATCTTGCCACCACTCTCTGAGTGTCCAGAAAAGCGCTATATTCAACTGATGCATTATTTTATTATATTATTATATTTTGTATTATTATTTTTATTATTATTATTATTAGTGCAAAGTTTGTGTTGCCCCACTACAGCTATATTATATAAGCAGATCTTGAGGTTAAAATAAATACTGTTATTTACCAAGCCAGGGACCAAAGAGCCAGGTGAACATTTTACTGGAGCCTCTGAGCGCGCTCTGACCTAGCGACTGTGCAGTGGGAGCAGGTTCCAGTTTGTTGCATGTTTGTGCGTTCTTAAAATCTCTTTAAAATCTCTCAGAAAACATGTCTACATGTCCTGTGCTTCCTCTTTCTCCACCATGACCAGTTGCCATGGAAACTCTGCTTCCTGCACGAAGACGGCGCTCTCACCAGCAAAGATCACCAAAGTCCAGATTAGATCTTTACTTAGCCTCCTCTGGGAAAATGAATTAGCCCACTTCATAATGTGGCAGAAGTGCTGAGTCCTGCTCCAGTTTCACACAGCACACAGTGAAGGCCTACAGAGAGCACCACAGCATGAGCAGAGGGCCGGGCCTGGAGAACACTGATCACTGGAGAAGTGGGATATTTTTTCCATAGCATTTTCTACTATTCCTAGTCATTTTGGGTGTGTGCTGCTCAGTGGTGATTGCAGTTTAAAGTACTACATAACATCACACTGTACTGGCCTAATAAAAGCCAGAGTTTCTGTTTCCAAACACCTGGCGGCAGAGTGTGAAATGTGGATCTGTGGACAGTAACTTCTGAAGATTTGTGTTGAGTGCCTGATGTATCTGTGTAATTTTGAGTGTCTGACTCTTAAAGTTACTGGACTGCTGTCATTCAAACCTCCTCCCCCACTCTCACCTTTAGCCCACGAGGCACTGCCCAGTACAGGAGCTCTGTTTGCTTGTGAGTGTTTAGGTGGATAATCCTACAAAAAAACAATACACAAACTAAACAAACAGTCCAACTCCTCCTTGACCAATATGTCATTTGTTTTTCACTGGGTTGGAATATGCTGCTCTCCATCACTCCTCCTCTCTCTATAAAGACAAGAAGGGTCTTATGTTTTGATCTTTGGAGAAGGACATACTGAATGAATGAAACATAACTCAGGTACAATATGTTTTGATGATGAAACTAGATAAAGATAAATAAGAAAAATACAAGGCCTGAACTAGCTATACACTCTCTATCTTCAGATTCCCATTTTACTGTCACTCACGCAGTGTGACAGAGGCTGAATAGAGTTGGTGGGCGTGTCTGTGTTTGAGCATAGAGCTATAGTAGCCAACTGACTCACAGTGTGATGATAACATGATTTGTCCCTAAATGAAATCCTTAAATGTATCTTTAAATAATGAAACCACTCCCATCACAGAACCAGTGCCTCCAAACACGGCCCTCAGCCTTCCTCACAGTTCATGCTATTTCTGCATCTTCTTCAAGCTCTTCTCTCACCTCTGGGCTGTGAAATGGCTCTGAACACTACAACTCCCATGAGGCTTAGTGGTGGAGCTGAGGAGATGGCTTTTGCGAAGTGTCAGATTGAGAGGCTCATTTCCCGCTTGATTCTGCATAGCGTCGTGTTCGTCCTGCTGCTTTGGAGAATGTCACAAAAATAAGGCTTTTTTAAGTCGAAAAGGACACGATGCGCCGCTACTCCTTGTAGCGGCGTCCCTGGAGGCTCTTGTAGTAGTGTTCGGCATCGGCCTGGTTACGCACATCCCGATCCAACAGCACCAACGCTGTTTTGCGCCGCATGGCCATTTCCCGCCGCTGCCCCTCCATGTCGGTGTGTGCGTCAGACAGGACTGGAGACAGGGGCGACCCTGACCTCTGCTGCGGCCGGAAGCTGCTGCCCTGCGCCGTGAAATCCCTCCGCTTCATGTTGTTCAGATCGTATGTGTCCCGATTGTCCGCACCATTTGCCGCCCACTCCCATGGGTTCCTGGAAAGGGGCGGGGCCTGGGGGATCTGCGCCGTCTGTACGATGGGGTGGTGAGGGGCGTGGGCATCTACCGTCACGATCCCTGGACCGTCACGATGCTTTTCCGAGTTGGATTTGTAATGCGGAGATTCGTTGGAAGAGGAGCCACCGGAGCAAGTGGAGGTGGTCTCTGAGGATTTGGGCGTGTCCGAGGAGGACATGGGTAACAGGCCCTGCTGCTTGGACATGGCGATCACCTGCATTAAACGCGGTTGGTTGGTGGCTGCTCTGGATGATGACTCTCCTGTGGTCTTCTCTCGTATGGCCATCCATTTAGCTCTGGTTAATGCGCTCTTTGGGGACACGGGCGGCGGACCTGCTTCTGGGATTTGAGGGGGTCTGGGCGTGGGCACAGCTTTGATGCCACCTGGTGGAGGGGTGGAGGTGCGGCTGGACGAGGCGGACCGGGATTGGTATATGGGCGCCTGGGAGCCTCCATCATCTGTCTCTACAGAGCCCACCTCGGAGCCATCCTCGCTGGCGTCTCTGTCCCCGTCTTCCTTGAAGCCGCGCATCTCCATGGACTTCTGCTTCCATTCTGACACCAGCTGCTGTGAGCGCATGGGGTCCAGGGGGACTTGCACTGCTTTTAACCTGCGCTGGACAGGTTGGACCGGCTGAATGACAGACTCCTCCGCTGCATCGCTAGCTAGAACACCATTAGCATTGATACTAGCGCGCGGGAGAGTGTTGCTAAATGTCAGCATGGTCTCCTTGCCCATGGGACTGCGTGGGGCCAGTAGTTCCACGTCCACACTGGCTCTCTTTAGGTTCTCCACAGAGCTCTTCTCACGCTGCAGCTGGCTCAGGCCCTCCAGGCGGTTGAGGGGGGCGGGGTTAGTGGCGATCTCGTCGTTGCTCTCTGAGGCTGAGGCAGGGCCCTTGTTGTAAACAGACTCGTGGCCCCGCTCCGTTAAAGCGCGCAGAGGATCCTGTTTAGGGGGAGGAGGAGGGGGAGGGGGGACCACGTCTTCTGAAGACTTGAAGTTTGCCACAGCATGGAGAGCCTGGGGGAGGACAGACAGAGTCTGATTTACACAGTCTACACTAAAGAGGGGCTATAACACTTCTATGGGCTATGAACTTTGGCTTCCCATTGACTTGGCCCCATAGACTGTACAATGGAGGAAATAAAGATTTGAACTTTTGCTGATTTTGTAGGTTTGCCTCTGACAAAGAAATGAACCGTCTATAATTTTAATGGTCAGTTTTTTTTTAAGACTGAGAAAAAGAAAATCCAGAAAATAACTATAAAGAAAATCTACCAACGGATTTGCATTTCACTGAGTGAAAAGTATTTGAACCCTCAAGCCAAAAAAGATGTCCACACAACGTTTTTTTGTTGAAATGGTTAAGTTTTTATTTGTTTTGGCCTTTCGTCCACACGGAGCCGAAGCTTTTGGAAAACGACCACATTGCAATCCCATCATTGCCATGTGACCAGAAGAGAACCCCATGCAACAAGTTTGTACTGCAGATGCTTCTAAGTTAACACTCAAACATGGATGGATGATATCCATCCAATGGGCATATTACCCTATTTTCTATATCTACAGGCACTGTTGCATCAAAACCTCTTAATCTACTCTGTAGTACAACACGAACGGAGACGCACACACAATTACACAAGTCATATTCTTTTAAACCTAGTACCGTGTAGTAGTAGTATTGTGTGTATTGTGGTAGTTTTGTAGTATTGTGTGTCCAGTGGCTCTGGCTGTATCCTGTTTACAGCACCACATGTAGGTGTGGCATATGTATTACATCAGGGGTGTCAAACTCATTTTGGTCTGGGGGCCACATACAACTTAATTTGATCTCAAGGGGCCAGACCAGAAAACTCACAGCATAAATACTCAAAAATAGCAATAAGTAGAAACATTTGTGCAGAGAAACATGTAAAATATTTTTATTGAAGAGAACTGTTCCTTTATAAAATATTAAGAACGTGAAACTGTCTCATTTTTGTGCAGTACAACTCAATACAGTAATTTTGAAAAAAAAAAGATTTTATTAGTGCACGTGCAGATTAATACAGAAATGATTTGAACTCAACGTTCTGCACATAAAAAAAAAAAAAAGCTCCAGACCCAGTGTTGAAAAGATTACTTTTAAAATGTATTCCCTTACAGATTACACACCCCAAAATGTTTGTAACGTAATCCATTAAATTACTTAAAGTGAGTAATGTAATCTGAATACTTTGGATTACTTGATATTGTCATGCGTTTTAAAACTACATGAATGTAGCAACCACCTCCTGCAAATTCTTGTTTGGTTTTAGACCTGGTTCAGACCTGGTTTAGACCTGGTTCAGACCTGGTTTAGACCTGGTTCAGACCTGGTTTAGACCTGGTGTTAGTTCTGGTTTAGACAGGAGGAAGCGCGGTCCACGCAGCGTACGCGACAAGACACGGTCCATGCGCAGTGTCCGCGCTGTTCGGGAGGAGATGAGGTGTGCTCGGCGTACGGGAGGAGATGAGGTGTGCGCGGTGTAGGGAGGAGATGAGGTGTGCTCGGCGTACGGGAGGAGATGAGGTGTGCGCGGTGTACGGGAGGAGATGAGGTGTGCGCGGCGTACGGGAGGAGATGAGGTGTGCGCGGCGTACGGGAGGAGATGAGGTGTGCGCGGCGTACGGGAGGAGATGAGGTGTGCGCGGCGTACGGGAGGAGATGAGGTGTGCGCGGCGTACGGGAGGAGATGAGGTGTGAGCGGCGTACGGGAGGAGATGAGGTGTGCGGCGTACGGGAGGAGATGAGGTGTGAGCGGCGTACGGGAGGAGATGAGGTGTGAGCGGCGTACGGGAGGAGATGAGGTGTGCGCGGCGTACGGGAGGAGATGAGGTGTCTTGGCGTCACGGGAGGAGATGAGGTGTGCGCGGCGTACGGGAGGAGATGAGGTGTCCGCGGCGTACAGGAGGAGATGAGGTGTGCGTGGCGTACAGGAGGAGATGAGGTGTGCGGCGTACGGGAGGAGATGAGGTGTGAGCGGCGTACGGGAGGAGATGAGGTGTGCGGCGTACGGGAGGAGATGAGGTGTGCGCGGCGTACGGGAGGAGATGAGGTGTGCGCGGCGTACGGGAGGAGATGAGGTGTGCGCGGCGTACAGGAGGAGATGAGGAGATTGCGGCGTACGGGAGGAGATGAGGAGATGTGCGGCGTACGGGAGGAGATGAGGAGTGCGCAGCGTATGGGAGGAGATGAGGAGTGCGCGGCGTACAGGAGGAGATGAGGTGTGCGCGGCGTACGGGAGGAGATGAGGTGTGCACGGTGTACAAGAGGAGATGAGGTGTGCGCGGCGTACGGGAGATGACGTGTGCGCAGGAGGAGATGAGGTGTGCACGGTGTACAGGAGGAGATGAGGTGTGCGCGGCGTACGGGAGGAGATGAGGTGTGCGCGGCGTACGGGAGGAGATGAGGTGTGCGGCGTACGGGAGGAGATGAGGTGTGCGCGGCGTACAGGAGGAGATGAGGTGTGCGCGGCGTACGGGAGGAGATGAGGTGTGCGCGGCGTACGGGAGGAGATGAGGTGTCTTGGCGCACGGGAGGAGATGAGGTGTACGCGGCGTGGGGAGGAGATGAGGTGTGCGCGGCGTGGGGAGGAGATGAGGTGTACGCGGCGTACGGGAGGAGATGAGGTGTGCGCGGCGTACGGGAGGAGATGAGGTGTGCGCGGCGTACGGGAGGAGATGAGGTGTGCGCGGCGTACGGGAGGAGATGAGGTGTGCGCGGCGTACAGGAGGAGATGAGGTGTGCGCGGCGTACAGGAGGAGATGAGGTGTGCGCTGCGTACAGGAGGAGAACTTGCACCCATCAGTACGCTAGTTTGATGCCTTGACAGACTCACTGCCACAGTGAGATCTCCGCCGAGGCAACACTGACCTGTGCCGTTTTTTTCGCTTCTGACAGAATTCCACCTCCTCTAGCTTCAAATATGCCTGAGTTCCCCTTTAATGTGCTTCCTCTTGAGCCACTCCTTTGTTGCCTTTGCTGTATGTTTTGGGTCATTGTCGTGTTGAAAGCCCCATCCGCCACCCATTTTCAGTTTCCTAGCAGAGGGAAGGAGGTTGTCAATCAGGTGACAAAGAAGGTGAAGTTATTCTGCCCTTGGCAGAAGACACCCCTGAAGCATAATTTTCCATCTCCATGCTTGATGGTGTGGATGATGTTCTTGGGGTCATAGGCAGCATTTTTCTTCCTCCAAACACAGCAAGTTGAGTTAATGCCAAAGTGCTCGAACTTGGCGAACTTCATGCGGGCTGCACATGTTCCTTCTTATGCAGGAGGACCTTGGAGCACCCAATGGTTTTCTTAGTGACTGTAGTCCCAGCACCCTCCTGTGGGCTCACCACCTGCAGAGGGGTTCATAGGGGGGGTCAGGTGCTATGAGTATTGGGCAGCACGCTGCCCCCGCGACCCAGCCGGATTAAGCGGGAGAAGATGGATGGATGGATGGATGTAGTCCCAGCTGCCTTGAGATCACTGACTAGCTCCTCCTGTGTAATTCTAGGCTGATTTCTCACTGTTCTCATGATCATTGTAACCCCACGAGGTGAGATCTTGTGTGGATCCCCAGAGGTCGCTTAATGATCATTTGGTATTTCTTAAATTTTTGAACAATTGCGCCAACAGTTGTCTCCTTAACACCAGCTTCTTGATTATGGTTTTGCAGCCCATTCCAGCCTCGTGCAGGTCCACAGTCTTGTCCCTGACATCCTTTGACAGCTCTTTGGTCTTTCCCACGTTGGACATTTTAGGGTCTGATTGACGGATTCTGTGAACAGGGGTCTTTTATACAGGTGTCTTGTTAAAACAAGCGTCTAATTCAGGTGACGAGTTGATAACGAGTGTCTAACTGGTCTGAGCCAGAACTCTTAATGGTTGGTAGGGGATCTTATTTCACAGAAAGAAATGCAAATCAATTAATATATTTTCTATAATGTGATTTTCTGGATTTTCTTTTTGATATTCTTTCTCTCAATGTTAAAAAAATTACCATTAAATTATAGACTCTTCGTTTCTTTGTCAGTGAGCAAACCTACAAAATCAACAAGAGATCAAATACTGTTTCCTTTCCTCCACTGTAGCTAACGTGCTAGCCAACACGTTCCAAATAAGAAGTTTGCACACGGGCACTTCCAGCTCCATCAGCCCTGGCTCCCATTGGAATATTGTGCATCTATGTGATCCTGGGTTTTTTATTTCACTACTTTGTCAGTTAAACAAGTCCTATTCCTAATATAGAGCCTGTAACCGCTAGCATAGTGAGCTTCATTTGATTGAAGCTGAACACTGTGGGTGACGCTTAGTCCCTTCTATATACAGTCTATGCCTGAGAAGTAGTTTTTACTGCATGTTTAAATGTTGGTTTGAGTCTGAGACAAAATCCAGGCCTCTGATATGGAGTGAGATAGCTGTCAGAAGTATGCATGTGCATATGATAGAAATCTGTGCATATTTGGCTGTAGTTGAGCATAAAATAAATATTCATAAACTCTTGATGAGTCCAGTCGTACATAAAATGTGTTGTGTGTATTTTATCCATCAGAATACGAATTGAAAAGTTACAACATCAAGAATTACAATGACGATTTAGGTTAAGATTAAGTTACGAAAAGTTACTTTCTTCAATACGCATACAAATTCACAGACTCCATTCTACTGTCAAAAATACGTCATCACTTCACACAGCTATGAACAGTAGATTTCGTGTTCAGCCTCTTGGCATTAATACCGCTGCCATCTTATTGCAGGGCTTCCCTGGTCTCACTGACCGTCATTTGACTGAAGCTTTTTCACAGTATCAGCAGAAATGCCGGATTTTTGCTCAGCTCCTTTTACCTTTTGTCTAAAAGGGATTGATCCAAATAATTCTGGTGATGGTGCATGGAGTGGAGCACTTCCAGTATTGCCACATGAGTGTTTTCAGTTTGAGGGAACAACTCAGCCTAAATCTGCAGGATTTGTGTGTTACACATGTGTGAATGAAACAAAACACACCTCCCGGTCTGTTTGTGATGAGGAAACGACATTATAATGTATATATAGAAAACAGAGTAATATGGGCCCTTTTAAATCTAGGCTACATATGAGCTTTGTACATTTGTATTGCTTAGTCAAAAAGGAAACTTGTAATTATACCATACATTTTATTTTATTTACACGGTTAGTGCTTCACGTACCAGGTAAGCGGCAATGAAGGCCCCGATGAGGAAGCCCACGTAGACGTCGATGGGGTGGGAGCGGTGCTGTGTGATCTGGGTCAAACCGGTCAGAGCCGCCGCAATGGCAAAAGCAAAGACCAGCACCGGCTTCAGCAGCTTCGTACTGTCCGAGATGGTGGAGTTAAAGTACATCTGCACAACACAACATCAACACATAAGACTAACAAAGGGTCAAACGAGATATTTGCCTGGGGACCAAACAGGAGGTGGTGAGGAAAAGGGGGTAGAGAGGCTGAGCAGGCTGATGATTCTGCTGCTGCAGCAAAGATAATTTGTTGTAGCTGAAATTCAGCCCGATGTGATTTTTACTGAGGCGGCACGGTGGCTGAGTGGCAACACTCAGGCCTCACAGCAAGAAGGTTACAGGTTCAATCCCCGGGTCACCCGGGCCTTTCTGTGTGGAGTTTGCATGTTCTCCCCGTGTCTGGATGGGTTTCCTGCAGGCTCCGGTTTCCCCCATCAACCTAAAACATGCAGCACCTGAACTAACATCAAGGACCATGACGTCCACCCTCCTGTGCCACCACCTGCAGAGGGGTTCATAGGGGGTCAGGTGCTATGAGGATTGGGCAGCAAACTGCCCCCGCGACCCAGCTGGGAGAAGATGGACGGATGGATGGATTTATATTGCAGGTTTGTGGAGCCAATCCCAAACAAATACTGAGAAGGTTCAACATTTGTGGATCATAAGTTTGGAGATTTCTTTCAAAAATATCCCAGAGTTATAGGCCCTTGCCCAACCCCTGAGATTATGACATCATCCAATTCTAGAACATGAACACAGCCTGCACTCGTACAGCGGCTGCAGATAGACTCTGTTGGCTGAAATGATAATGAGGACGTGAGAGCATGAGGAGAGGAGGCTGTGAGGTGAAGGGGGAAGGTTGTGATTGGCTGACAGTGACAGGTGACATGAGGGAGGAAGGAACCAGGGAGAACTACAGTTATTCTGTCTTTTTTATTTAACATTAGTGTTTGCCCTCTAACTTAAAGGTTACTGATGAGAAACCTGAGTGTCAAAAGTACACGCAGTCCTGGATTAGCCAATCAGGGACATTCACTGTCCCTCTGTATGAAAACTAATATAGCTGCTTAGAAAAAAAGCAGATTTCTGCACTAAACTCTGCTCATTGTAATTAGTTGCAATTATGAATTTAAAAATCATAATTACAAGTTTAAAAGTCATAATTATGAGTTTAAAAGTCATAATTACATGTTTTACACTCCCCCGTTTGGACTAAACCAGCTCTATGGACAGAGTCACAGACGAACACTTTGCACGTCGTCATTCATGGGGGATTTGTGTGGATTTCTCTCTTTCTTGTCTTTTTAAAACATTCACAAGTGAACGAGGAAATGGAGACGATGTGGAGACGTCCTGAGCTCCTGGAGGACGGCCTCTCCAGGAAAATGACCCAGTGCTTCCATGAGCACATTCAGAGTCAACTTTAGAACTCATAATTATGACTTTTAAACTTGTAATTATGACTTTTAAGCTCATAATTATGATTTTAAACTCATAATTCCGAGTTTAAAATCATAATTATGAATGTAAATGTCATAATTATGACTTTTAAACTCATAATTATGACATTTAAACTCATAATTACAACTCTTAAACTCATAATTATGACTTTCTGTGAGACTTTAATTTTTATTTACTGGCAGAAATGGGCTTAAATAGAATGGGGATCAGACTGATCCCTCTGTTTAAAAAACACAGATATCAGTCTGGATTTGCCAGGTAACAAGGCACTATTTTATCATTTAAAGAATCATCCAATTAAAACCAACTAAAACTAGGACAGTCATTCCAATTCTGTATCTACAATGCAAATCTTTTATCTAAAATGGAACAAGTTTTGTGTCATCAGAATCTCTGCTCTAATCTCTGCCTCTCTGAAGCATGGACACCCGGTGAATATACAAACACATCCAAATGACTGAGGTGTAATGAATCATCTACAGAAGACACTGGTGCTAAGACTCTGGCAGAGGTAGAGATGTCACACTGTGGTGGAAGGAGGACATGACTGAGTAGTTAGGGTGGAGAAACTGCAGACGAATGGAGGAGCTCGATGCAGAGAGTGCATTTAATTATCTTAAAGCAACACCATGTAACTTTCTGTAGGTGGCTCGTCAACATGATTCCATGGAGACAGATACATTTTATGCCATACTGTGGAAGACTGTAGAAACAAGCAAGAGAAGTAAGAGTCAGGTTTTAGGAGATGCCAGCCTGATGCAAGTCAAAGTACTCCTGTTTTTCTATGTTTTTAAGTGTAATCAAGACATCCAAAATGAAAAAAAAAAAGTTACATGGTGGAGCTTTAAGAGTTCATTATTTGAAGCAGCAGGCTGTGATTGGCTGATGGTAACAGACAGCTTCTTGAGGGACCATCTCAGGGAAAGTTTTTCGTTTGGATTCACCCACAGAGCACTTAATGATTCCTATATTTACGCTTGTGTTTTCTTTGTGGGGAGCTGCAGAAAAGTTGTGAACACGACTTTGCACCTGGTGTTGACAGCCTCTAAAACAGCCCCTGCTTTTTATAGAAGTCTGTGTTGGACTGGGATTGTGCTGCAAAGACCTTCTGAGATAAAGAAGTCTGTGTTGGACTGGTACTGTGCTTAAAGAAAGTCTGAGGTGAACTCACAGAAATGTAGACCGCAGCGAAGGCCGACAGCGTGGCGTGCTGAGAGGGGAACGTCTTCCTATCAAACACACAGGACACACAAGACACTTTAGACACTTTAGACAGAAGGAGAAGAGGAAATAATGTGACTGAGTGTATTACATGTAGAAAGGCTGAAAAACCAAAAAACCCCAAAAAGACAGCTGGTAACACGTAGACACTTCCTGTATGTATGAGTGTATCACATTGCCAGAGTGTGTAAAGTGTACAGTGAGCAAGGTGGAATATAGCACGAATAATTGTGTGACTGTAAAACTGTATGTATGTTAGATACAATCAAATCAAGGGGTAATGATCACATTTATGCCACTTATACACACACTCACACGTGCAACTGTGGGAGCTGCGACCTCACTGCCATCCTGTCCATAACACAGCTCCATAACACTAAGATTCCCATGCACACCTTGGATGAGGATCGAATTTCCCCAAGAGCCATAGAGAGCTCATAGACAAATATAGGCTACTGTAATCTATTACTCTCTATATACACTATATATAAGCGTCTTTCTGACATATGTCTGTGAAAAGCGCTATACAAATAAAAACGTACTTACTTATTTACTTACTTACTTATATATTACATTATAATCATTAACTATTGTTATAAAATATACTGTGGTCAGATTTAAACGTGCTAAAGGTCAGATGCAGCCCACAGGTCACAAAGGTCTGCCCTAGACCCTGCGCCCTCTTTATGATCTGTCCTGAGCCCACAGAGCTAACGCGCTAGCTGCTGCCCTCCAGATAGGAAGTTCTTATTCTTCCGGCTCCTTCTGACTCCGGCTCCCTTTGACTTACATAGGAATATTGTCGCCCCTCTCTGTAACTGCTGCTGTGGCCTCGTCATTTTGGTCTTAACATGTTCGTATTAACCCGCTCTACATGATCAGGCGTTATTTTCCCACTATTTTGCCGGTCAAAAAAATCTAGAGATGTAGAGTCTGGCTCCAAATTCTCGTCTGTAACCGTGAGCATAGTGAGCTGAGCATGTGGGCGACATCACACTCGCTTAGTCCACTTTTTAAAACATCTATGCCTGAGCCCTACACTTTGAGAATTGTGGGTATGTGTATGTGGGCACCTGGCGGCCATGATGGCGTGCTGGTCATGCCCAGAGCAGATGTCTTTAGTAATGTAGGGGTTCTGGTCACATGACACGCCGCTCTGGGTGTAGTTGGGTTTGCACACAGTCAGGAAGAAGGGAGCGTGGTATCCTGTGGCCAGCTGGATGATGTCAGTGACCAGAGCTGTGGCGCACAGACCAAACACGTGCACACCTGAGGACGAAAAGAGGAGGATTTTCAGACACGATACTTTTGCACAATTTGTAAAAAAAAATGCAGTTGATACTTCACAGTTGCTAACTGTAGACACTGCACTGTCTGAAGCTTTGTAACTCAAATTAGACTTTAACCTGAGTTTTGCGTCTATACAATCTGACCATAAAGAACTGGTTTAGCTAGAATTCCATCAGGTGATCTGATTTGTGTTGTTTAACAAGTCCCTCTCAAATAACATTACAGTCACCAGCGAGCAACTGCCAACAGTTTTTCAGTTTTTCTCACCTTTTGTTGAAAATCACACATCTAAACAGGGCCATGAACACTCCTTGTATTCATTACAGGCTCCTGAAAATGTGTTATTTAAATCCATTTAGTATTTTTTCATGAGTTTTAAGACAGTATTTGACAGTGTTTGCTGTGCATTGTGTCTCTATGGCAACAGCTACCATACAAATACATGTAGAACACCCCTAGTGTGATGTCACTGCAAAGCATCAGCTCTGTTCTTCCACATGTTTGCTCATTCATGCACTGGTTTATCAGACACACTATCTGATCCCACATATGGATGGACAGCAGCAGGCTGCGATAGGCACACACTGGCAGCCATGCTTCCATCAGTTTGCCCCAGAGCAGATCTGGATATGGGTGAGTCACAAGTCCATCTCCAGCATAGTGACGGCACGACGTGTAGCGTACCAACAAAGCGGACGGTGCGCCGGAGGAAAGAGTTGAAGTTGCAGCCCCCTGCGTTAATGCTCCCCTCAGGACGTCGCAGCTTCAGCCTGGACTGGAGGCAGTAGATCAGACCCTCCACCACCATGATCTGTACAGACACACCAGTCAGCACCATGATCTGTACAGACACACACCAGTCAGCACCATGATCTGTACAGACACACACCAGTCAGCACCATGATCTGTACAGACACACACCAGTCAGCACCATGATCTGTACAGACACACACCAGTCAACACCATGATCTGTACAGACACACACCAGTCAGCACCATGATCTGTACAGACACACACCAGTCAGCACCATGATCAGTACAGACACACACCAGTCAGCACCATGATCTGTACAGACACACACCAGTCAACACCATGATCTGTACAGACACACACCAGTCAACACCATGATCTGTACAGACACACACCAGTCAACACCATGATCTGTACAGACACAGACCAGTCAACACCATGATCTGTACAGACACACACCAGTCAGCACCATGATCAGTACAGACACACACCAGTCAGCACCATGATCTGTACAGACACACACCAGTCAACACCATGATCTGTACAGACACACACCAGTCAGCACCATGATCTGTACAGACACACACCAGTCAACACCATGATCTGTACAGACACACACCAGTCAGCACCATGATCTGTACAGACACACACCAGTCAGGACCATGATCTGTACAGACACACACCAGTCAGCACCATGATCTGTACAGACACACACCAGTCAGCACCATGATCTGTACAGACACACACCAGTCAGCACCATGATCTGTACAGACACACACCAGTCAGCACCATGATCTGTACAGACACACACCAGTCAGCACCATGATCTGTACAGACACACACCAGTCAACACCATGATCTGTACAGACACACACCAGTCAACACCATGATCTGTACAGACACACACCAGTCAACACCATGATCTGTACAGACACACACCAGTCAGCACCATGATCTGTACAGACACACACCAGTCAGCACCATGATCTGTACAGACACACACCAGTCAGCACCATGATCTGTACAGACACACACCAGTCAGCACCATGATCTGTACAGACACACACCAGTCAGCACCATGATCTGTACAGACACACACCAGTCAGCACCATGATCTGTACAGACACACACCAGTCAGCACCATGATCTGTACAGACACACACCAGTCAACACCATGATCTGTACAGACACACACCAGTCAACACCATGATCTGACCCAGCAAACATACAGTGGTCACACACACTCACACTGCAGCAGGAGCACACGAGAACAGACTCATTCATAACAGCACATGTCAGAAAATCCCCGTTTTTAAAAGCCATGTTATTGCCTGATTTGACCCGTTAAATTTAGCTTTAATCCTTTTAAACGTGTTCATTCTTTTCTGTCACTCCAGCCACAGATGTTGCTCAGCTTCAGTCTATTCATATCAAAGTTTGGCAAGGTCACAGACTTTCTTCTTTAATGTTTGCTGTTTTGCTCAAGTCAATATTTACTCAGCTTTGCTTTGTTTTTTAACCTTTCTCAACAAGCTAAATACATCATTTCATTTCAGGGTCTATGAGGAAGTATTTATCAGTAATAATAATAATAATAATAATAATACATTTTATTTATATTCCAAGAGTAGATTTGATTTTGAATGACTCGCAAAAATAGGAAAATACTAAAACAACTTCAGTGCTTGTGCCAAAGTCTCAATGTGAAAAACGCTGTCAAATCAGGTGAGGTTCCAAATGGGGCAATGACAGCGTCGCTTGACCATTTTCTTTTTAAGACTATCTGGACCAAACCAAGACTAAACAGGACTAAACCCGGCTTAAACCTTGTCTTTATAATGCAGACCCGGGCTAAACCCCGTCTGTGATGCTAGCATGTGATCTGACCGATGCGGCAGGTCCAGCGAAGGCCAGGCTCAGCAGCATGAGCAAGGGTATGAGCTCGTCTCCTCCGTCCACATAGGGCATGCTTAGGTCGCGGTCATGGCAACGGAAGCCCACCTGAGCGGGCTGCACCAGGTCTGTGAGCTCCAGGAAGTACAGAGACACCATGGACGAGGCCACGATGGGCAGCTGCTCACAGAACACAACAGGGACATGACAGGGACAGACAGGGACACAAGAATACTCATCAATTCACAATTTACGTAAAACTAGAACACATAAATTATCATTATTATAGCTTTTGTTCACTGTAAACTATATTGATCTAAAAGAGTTTTAAGGGCCTATCTCACACTATTTTCCTCATCACAAACACACCTGGAGTTGTGTTTTGTTTCATTCACACATGTTTAACACACAAACCCTGCAGATTTAGGGTGAGTTCTTCTCTCAAAGTGAAAAGCACCACCTTGTGATGGGGCAGGAAGTGTTTCACTG
Source organism: Odontamblyopus lacepedii (assembly GCA_034769755.1). Lineage (NCBI taxonomy): Eukaryota > Metazoa > Chordata > Actinopteri > Gobiiformes > Gobiidae > Odontamblyopus > Odontamblyopus lacepedii. Next base: position 351,703 of record CM068350.1, on the reverse strand, counting down.
TGTTTTAAGCTCCATACGCCTTCCCTAAAATTATTCCAAATGTTTGGTCATTTCATCCCTGTTTAAGAAAACATTAGGTGTAGCCAGGTCAGGCCCAGAGGTGTAAAAATCATTAGACTTATACAGCACTTTTACAGAAGCTCAAAGTCACTTTAGAATTGTGTGCAGTATTCATGCACTCCACACCTGGTGGTGGTAAGATACTGTTACAGCCACAGCTGCCCTGGGGCAGGCTGATGGACGCAAGGCTGCCAATCTGCACCACCAGCCCCTCCAACACATCATGTTTTTTAATGAGAAAACCAAATATGATGTTTTCTATGTAAATCTCACTTTTGATCATTCATATTTCATCAGTGAAAACGTCAAATTGTCTTCATAAAGAGGGCATAGGTACATAAAGAGGGCATAGGTACATAAAGAGGGCATAGGTACATAAAGAGGGCATAGGTTCATAAAGAGGGCATAGGTACATAAAGAGGGCATAGGTACATAAAGAGGGCATAGGTACATAAAGAGGGCATATGTACATAAAGAGGGCATAGGTACATAAAGGGGGCATAGGTACATAAAGGGGGCATAGGTACATAAAGAGGGCACAGGTACATAAAGAGGGCATAGGTACATAAAGAGGGCATAGGTACATAAAGAGGGCATAGGTACATAAAGAGGGCATAGGTACATAAAGAGGGCATAGGTACATAAAGAGGGCATAGGTACATAAAGAGGGCATAGGTACATAAAGGGGGCATAGGTACATAAAGAGGGCATATGTACATAAAGAGGGCATAGGTACATAAAGAGGGCATAGGTACATAAAGAGGGCATATGTACATAAAGAGGGCATAGGTACATAAAGAGGGCATATGTACATAAAGAGGGCATAGGTACATAAAGGGGGCATAGGTACATAAAGGGGGCATAGGTACATAAAGAGGGCACAGGTACATAAAGAGGGCATAGGTACATAAAGAGGGCATAGGTACATAAAGAGGGCATAGGTACATAAAGAGGGCATAGGTACATAAAGAGGGCATAGGTACATAAAGAGGGCATAGGTACATAAAGAGGGCATAGGTACATAAAGAGGGCATAGGTACATAAAGAGGGCATAGGTACATAAAGAGGGCATAGGAGGATAGACTGTGCAGGAGGAGCACAAAAGCTGGGGCCCCTCTCTGGAGCTACAGAGCAGCACTGGGCTAAACCTTTACACACTGAAGAAACAGTTAGAATGAGCCACTGCTCTGTCACAGCTCCAGATGACAGAATGTACGACAACCACAAGGTACAAATACCATCCAGCTGTCCATGAGGAGAGGCCACTAAGGCGGAGCGCTTTTAGACAAACATCACTGTGACTACGATCAGAATTATGTAGAAAAAGCCCACACTATTTTCTGATCTATGCTTTCATTTTATTTCCTCACAAAAAAACTGGAGTTGTGCTTTCTTTCATTCATTCATTTCTGCGTTTCTCACCTTATCCACCAATACAGGAAGTGGTCTAGTGCTGCCGCGATTATTCGACGTTGTCGACGTAATCGATTATGAAAATGAGTCGACTACAATTTTTTTGGTCGAATATTCGCCTTTATTTATTTTTGGTCTCAAACGGCTCGTCCAGAGACCTTTTGCTTGCCTGAGATCAGGTATTTCCCCTCCACACCACTAGTCGTACTACACTCGAGGCCGACACCGGTGCGGCAGGCAGCGGCTACACCCGAGGCGGACACCGGCGCAGCTAACAGCGGCTACACCCGAGGCGGACACCGGCGCAGCTAACAGCGGCTACACCCGAGGCGGACACCGGCGCGGCTAACAGCGGCTACACCCGAAGCGGACACGGTGCCGCGGCAGCAACTGCGCCGAGGCCGACACGGTGCTGCTGACAGCGGCTACATCCGGGGTTGACGCCGAGGTGGCTAACCTCGGCTTCACCAAAGGCTAACAGCAGTGGTAAATAATGGCACCGCCAAAGAAAACAAACTTGAGGAAGGATTTGCCGTGCGCACTCTGCTGGCTGGTCTCTCTCTTTCTCGACCACGACCACGATGCATGAGGTATTGAGCATACCGTTGCATATGCTGCTCGTGCAAACTCGTTAAATTGTGTGTGCATATCGTTGTTCAACATTGTTGAATGAGCACACACAACAGACATAACAGCAATAACCTTTGCAACTCGCACGCACAGCACACACAAGGTAAAATCTAACACACACACTTGTGTGTGTTAGAACCGCTTTTTTTTTTATTAGTCGTTTAGATTAGTCGACTAATCGAAAAATTAGTCGAGAGATTAATCGTTAGAAAATTAGTCGTTAGTGGCAGCACTAAAGTGGTCCATTGTGTTTTTAAACTCCATACACCTTCATTAGAATCATTTGGTTGATTTCAGTCCTGGAATTTCCAATCTCTACTGAACTACTGTAAAGGCAGCTGTTAACTTAAAAGGTTTCATGACGGGACTTCCGGAGGAGCTAATGGAGTAGTCGGTCACGTTGGAAGCCTCTCTCCCGCTTTAATCTGGAACATCCGTAAAACTCGCATAATCCGCACTTTTTGAATGTAAATGTTTGCCGTAAGGGATACTCAAGAGGAAAATGCCCAAAACTCAACAAGACAAGAACACAACGACCGCTAAAGCTAGCTCCCAATCGGACCAGGCTAAAGCTAGCCAGACCACAGCTAGCACGGACTCGGAGATACTCAAAGCAATAAAAGAGCTAAAAGACGAACTTCAGGGGGGTACAACGCAAAACATAGACAAACTGAGCAAGGAGATAAATGGAAAGCTGGATAAACTAAGCCAAGATATAAACCGCAAACTGGACCACGCAGTGAGTGAAATCAAAAGCCTGACGCAGCGAATGGAGGAGGCCGAGTCACGAACAACACAGATGGAGATCTGGGCAGAGGAGGCCACCAAAGCGCTGTGTACATGTCTGGAACAGCACAGAAAACTCCAGCTCAAGGCGACCGACCTGGAATCACGGTCACGTAGAAATAATGTTCGCATTTTCGGTCTACCGGAGGGAGCGGAGGGGAGCGGATCGGTGCCGCAATACATCGAGGGCTTCTTGAGAGACCAGCTACAATTACCTGACGATTGTAACCTGAAAATTCAGCGCGCACACCGCTCCCTGATGAGTAAACCACCACAGGAGGCACCACCGCGGGCCATCATTGTCAACTTCCTAGAATACTCAACTAAAGACAAGATACTGAGAGAAGCGTGGAAAAAGGAAATCCAAGTAGGCTCAAGACTCATTTACTTCGATCACGACTACCATCCCGAGACAGTGGCAAGACGCAAAGAATACACTACTATCAAGAAACTTCTAAAAGAAAAAGGAATACGCTTTCAAACTCCATTCACCAACATGAGAATCCACTGGGAATCGGGAGTGCGCACATACAGCTGCGCGCAGGATGTCTACGGCGAGCTGCGGCGGCGTGGATTCCAGGTGGAGACCCCGACTTCGGCTGACAGCGTTCCCAGCGCGGTGGCCCGACTCCGGGAGCTCCTAGGATGGCAACAAGTGGAAAGCAGCGGCCGCGCAGTGGTACAGAGAGCGAAGGCGAAGCTGCAGGGTTTCCAGAGGGAGCCAGATGCCTAGGCTCGAGCTGAGCGTCTCACCAATAGACTACGGTTCATTGGCCTCTTTTTTCTATCATATTCCTGGGAGAGAAGGTACCCCGTCTGTTTGTTTTTCTGTTGGACCTATAAGATGGAGGTGTTTACACAGATAAACACACCAGCTTTTCTTTTAGGGCCCTCTCACCCCGAGAGGTTTTTCCCTGGACCCTCCAACAGGGTCATAGTAGTGGAGTTAAGTCTCTTCTACTTCTTGGAAGTCAGGTTACTAACTCATGTTCTTTTTTGTTCCGGTTCAGAAGTTTGCTTGGGGTCACTGTTTCAGCTGTATAAAAATATAATGTTAATTCAATGTGTGAATGTTAAACGACTTAAAAATAGCCTCACTTAATGTAAACGGTCTAAGTAGTCCAGTCAAAAGGAAAAGGGTTCTGACTAAACTTAAAAAAGACGGAATACAGGTTGCTTTTCTACAAGAAACACACATGTCAACAACTGAACATGAAAAATTTAAAGGTTTTGGCTATACCAATGTATTTTACAGTACTTGTCAGAAAAATAGTAGACAGAGGGGGGTGGTAACACTAATGACCAACTCTACAAAGTTTGAATGACTCTCTAAAGTGGGAGACAAGGAGGGCAGGTTTATAATTGTACATTTGTCAACGTATATGTCCCACCAGAAAGTGATAGAAAATTCCTCAGATCACTTTTTGATGCAATAGTCACACAGAGCGGAGGTACCGTAATTTCACGACCATACGGCGCACCGTACGAAAAGGCGCAGTCTCAGTTTTGTGTGCCATTACTGTATTTAACACACACATAAAGCGCACCGTACGAAAAGGCGCACAAACAAGCATGCAAATGTGCGTATTGAAAAATATATAGGGAGCAAAACTGAGTTTGGTTGTGCTTTATTTAAGTACTAATTACAACAATATTAAACAATAGTCATTATTCAAATCCGTCAAAGTCCTCATCCTCTGTTTCGGAATCGAACAGCTGCGCAAAATCCATAGCAGGTCCACTTCGCTCCTCGCTGTCGGAGTCACTGTCTGTACCGTGCGGCTCCTCAGAAATTATACCGGCTTTTGGCGAAAAGCTCGCTTAACAGTACCAGCAGACACGTTAGCCCAAGCATCTACAATCCATTGGCAAACTGTAGCGTAACTCGCCCGGGCGCTGCCTTCCACCCTTCGTGAAGCTGTGGTCTCCTTCGGTCATCCATCGCTCCCATGCCGCCGTGATCCTTACTTTGAACGGCCGGTTCACGCCGATGTCCAGCGGTTGACTTCTTTCGTCAGCCCTCCCGAATCACAGCAAGCGAGCGCTCATTTGCTTCACTTGTTTTTTCACGCCAGCGGTGAGATGAGCACGCATAGAGTCATAAATTAGAAGCGATGGTGATGCGTGGAAAAAACCACCCACTCTCCGAACATACACCTCCCTCAGCCACTGTTTCATCATTTGCTCGTCCCATCCAACCCTTTTCGCTTGCCTTAACAATGACTCCCGCTGGAAACTTCTCCTTAGGCAAAGTCTTTCTTTTAAAAATCACCATCGGGGCAGTTTCTGTCCATCGGCGTGGCAGCCAAGCACAACAGTAAACGAAGCCCTTTCGCACTTACAGCGATCGACACCGTGCTGGTCCCCGCCTTCTCTACCGTGTGACTATTCGGGATGTCGAACGTGAGCGGCACCTCGCCCATGTTAGTGATGTGGCTTGGTTGGATCCGCTTGTCGCTGATGTGCTTCCTGCAGTACGAGCGAAAGTTTGTCAGCTTTTCATTGTAATCCGCCGCCGTTGCTGCACTACCGTAGTCCTGGTCCGGATCGATAAATGGCACCGCCTCATAAAGCGGAAGCACCAAGACGGACCTCCTTGAAATGTTCGATTTTCATCTCCTTCGCTAGCGCTTTCTGCCTTTAGGCGCATAGTCACCGTCGAAACGCTCCTGCCACTCGTTCTTTGCTCTATGATCCACTGCTCGAGTCTCGCCTCCAACTCTGGCCACCTCGCCTTATTTCCGCGGAAACTCAGCTGCGTCTTCTTCACCTGTCGCAGTTCGTTTCCATCTTCCTCCACTTACGAACCATCGACTCGTTAATGTTGAAATTTCTCGCGGCGGCTCGATTCCCATGTACCTCCGCGTAACTGATCGCCGTCAGTTTAAATTGAGCTTCATAGGCGTGTCTCTTTGCCATTTTCAGGGTTGTTAAAACAGCAATGTTGTGCATAAAGCACATACCTGTTCTTTTATACACAAGCCACGCCCACACTTCCCCCTTTAACGTTCTCATGCTTTTTCTAACACGTCCGCCTCACATAGGGCGCACCCCTTTTTCTATCACGTCCGCCTCACACAAGGCGCACTGCACGAAAGGGCGCGTGGCTCATTTTGAAGAAAATCTAAGACGTTTATATGCGCCTTATGGTCGTGAAATTACGGTATATTAATTTGTGGAGGAGACTGGAATACAATTCTTAATTATACATTGGATACTACAAGTCAAAAAAGACAGAAAACCAATAGATCCAAAGACCTGGGGGTTTTGATAAGGGAATCAGGTTTGTGCGATGTCTGGAGAGCTCTCCATCCCAGAGATAAAGACTTTACTCATTACTCTCTTACTCATGGGGTTCACTCCAGGCTCGATTTCTTCCTGCTGAATACTATTGATAGACACAGAGCGAAGTCATGTCAAATCGGCACATCTGATATTTCAGACCACAATATAATTTACTTGACACTACAACTGTCAGATACCCCGAAATCTACACTGTGGAGAATAAATATAAGTATACTGAATAAAGAGAACATTATAAAAGAGATAAAAAATGAAATTGCAGAGTGTATTGAGGACAATAACAATGGGCAGGTGAGCTCTACAATGGTCTGGGACACAGTCAAAGCAGTGATGAGGGGAAAACTGATATCGAGGACGGCGTATTTATAAAAGGCGAAAAAAGCAACATATGACAAGTTGGAAAATGATTTAAGACTCCTCGAGCTTGAACTACAACACAACAGTAAAGATAAAAATTTGCTCGGAAAAATAAAAGCCACTAAAAATAAAATTAATGAAATTGTCCAGGAGGAGCTGGAAAAGAGATTAAGATTTTGTAAACAAACCTTCTATGAGTCGGGTCCAAAAGCAACAAAACTTTTAGCAAGACGCCTTCGTAAGCAGGAGCAAAGACATGCCGCCCTCGGAATTAGGGACCCCTCTACTGGGTTGACCCATGATGCTAGTCATATCCATAGAGTTTTTAAAAATTATTATGGAAAATTATATTCAAGCCCAACACCAGTGCCAGAAAGTGATATTACTCATTATTTATCACAACTGGACTTGCCGTCACTGGGGAATACACAGAACAAGGTCCTAACGGCCCCCATCACCAGAAAAGAATTGGACACTGCAATTGGCCATCTGAAAACTAATAAGTCCCCGGGCAGTGACGGATATAATAACAAATGGTACAAAATATTTAAAGAAGCTTTAACGCCCATCCTGCTCAAATCTTTCAATTGGACTTTAGACAGAGCGGAATTACCTCCATCTTGGAGAGAGGCAATAATATCTGTTATCCCCAAGGAAGGTAAAAATAAAGAACACTGTGAATCCTACCGCCCTATTTCAATTTTGAATGTAGATTACAAGCTGTTTACTTTTATTTTGTCTAGAAGATTAGAAAAGTATCTAGTGGAACTTATACACAAGGACCAGACGGGATTCATTAAAGGTCGACAAACTCATGATAGTATCAGACAAACACTACACATTATAGAGGAAGCAACGAGACAGAACCTAAAAGTGGCCCTGGTAAGTCTGGATGCTGAGAAGGCCTTCGACCGGGTCAGATGGACATTCCTATACATGGTCTTGGAACATTTTGGTTTTAACACAAAATTCATTACCTGTATTCAGACGTTGTATGATAAGCCAACGGCCAGAATTAAAATTAACGGTCACCTGACCTCAAGCTTTCAACTGCACAGAGGAAACAGCCAGGGCTGTGGGCTCAGCCCCTCATTATTTGCATTGTTCATAGAACCTCTTGTGCAGGAAATAAGACAAAATGAGGAGCTCGTAGGCGTCCCTATAACAGATACTGAGCGTAGAATAGCACTGTTTGCTGATGACATCATCACATATCTCTGGAATCCTGATGAGACACTTCCAAAACTTATGTCAGCCTTAAAAGAGTTTGGTCGTCTGTCTGGTTACCACCTAAATTTAACTAAAACACAAGTTTTAACAATTAATTATTCTCCAAGTTACTTGATAAGACAGGTGTACAAACTTCAGTGGGAAGCAGAACAGATCAAGTATCTGGGAGTTTTTATCTCACGGGAATTTGATAACCTGTTTACGCTGAATTTTAATAAAATAACTGATTCACTACAGGAAGATATATCTCGATGGTCATCTTTGACATTGGACCTTGCTGCAAGAATAGAGACTGTGAAGTTAAACCTTCTACCAAGATTTCTGTATCTTTTTATGTCATTACCAATTTGAATTCCAGATTCTCAGTTCAACACTTGGGATAAGATAATATCGAGATTTATTTGGGCCGGCGCCAGACTGAGGATCAAATTCAGAACTCTCCAGATTAGCAAAGATTATGGCGGTTTGTCCCTGTCCCTAACCTCAAAGAATACTACTATGCAGCCCAACTAAGAAACATAGTATGTTGGTGCTGCCCAGATTTTGAAGCAGGATGGAAACAAATTGAGTTGAATATGGGAAACCCTCCACTGGCATCACAATTAGGTGAAAAAATGAAGGTGTACGACAGGAGAAGCTGCATCGCAGAGAATACTCTATCAATATGGCATGATGTTATTAGAAAATATAATTTGGTGAAAGCTATTGGGATCCTGATCTGGCCCTCTTCCTCCTCAAGATTTCAACCGGGTAATACAGACCCTACCTGTTCATCTTGGAGAGGAAAAGGATTAACAGCCTTGTGTTTGTGGAGGGAAAAACGTTCAAATCATTTGAAAAACTGAAAACAGAATTCAATTTGTATAACACAGACTTGTTCAGATATTTACAGGTCATTTTTACAACACAGAAATAAGCCAAGAAGACATTAGTAACATCGACTTTCTAAAAGTATTTATAGATGCTCACAAATTTCTGCCTAGCAAATCTGTCTCTAAACTTTATAAAGGGCTACAAAAACAAAAGGGTAACAATACATTTTATGTTAAAACTAAATGGGAAGAGGAGCTGAATACTGTTTTATTGGGGGGTGATTGGCTTTTGATGTGCATCACACAACAAACAACAACTAGCTCCAAAAGGTGGAGGGAATTTGGGTGGAGGTGTTTTATTCGGTTCTTTATTACTCCTCAGATCACTGCAGAGTACAAGGGTCTGACTGCCATTGCTGGAGACGGTGTGGCCACTCAAACGCCGGTCACTCTCATAGTTTTTGGACATGTCCAAAATTTAAATCTTTCTGGGACAGTGTATTCAGTAAAATAGACATGATCTTGACCTATGTTACTCCCAAGGACCCAAAAATATTTTTGTTAGGCCTTTTGCCTGGAGAGGTGATCCGAAAAACGGACAGATACCTTTTTAAGATCATGACACTGGCAGCAAAAAAAGCAATAACGAGAAGCTGGCTTAAAGAGGACCCACCTTCAGCAAATCACTGGCTACACATAATGGAAGAAATATTCTCAATGGAACGAATGACTTTTTTTCTGAGAGTAAAAGGACATTTCTTCATTAAACGCTGGACTAAATGGTTGAACTATATGGAAAAAGAGATGTGACCCCCCCCCCCCCTTTACATCCTCACTCCAGTGGAACAGTGCCCCAAGCCTTTGTTTTTGTTTTTGTATTTATTTTAATGTTGTTTATCACTTTGAAAATCTTGAATAAATAAAAAGTGTCAAAAAAAAAAAAGGTTTCATGACATCACAAGGTGGAACAAAGCCTTTAGAGCTTTGGAGATGTAGACAGAGTCAAACATGTGAATGAAACAGTTTGTTTTTGAGGAGGTCACAGCATTAGAACATGGCTTAAAGCTCACAAGAGTGTTGTGGAAGAACATAACATGTTTAAACACTTTTAGTCATTTACAGAAAATAATATGTAACCATAAAAATTAAAAGTTTTTCATTTTGGGGGATTTATTGGCCAATTTTGTTGTGAATTTGTGAAATCCTGACGGGACGCTGAAGTGCAAAGCCTGTATCAGTAAAGTGATGTAATGGTGCATGTGTGGTTTTCTCACCTCCACAAAGTAGAAACATGGGAGCAGCGTGAGACTGTCCTTCGGAGGCTTCTTCTTCAGCTTTTCTGGAGACGTCATCATCATTCTGACTGATCTGCAACACACACGTTTCAGTGCTTTGGGGGAAGGCACGTCAGAATGTTGTTACCTCCTCAAAAACACACCTGGAGTTGTGTTTTGTTTCATTCACATGTTTGAGTGACCCTTTATTATTAGTCTCTCTACATCACCAAAGCTCCAAAGGCTCTGTTCCACACTGTGATGTCATTTAGTGGTAGTTTTCAAGTTAACAGCTTCTTTTACCATCATTTCAGTAGAGACGGGCAATTCCAAGGGCTGAAACCATCCAAATGATTCTAGTGAAGGTGTGTGGAGTTTAAAAACACAGTGGAGCATTTCATTTAATACCATCACAAAGTGGAACATAGTGTCAGCCTAAATGTGCAGGTTTTGTGTGTTAAACATGTGTGAATGAAACAGAACACGACTCCAGGTTTATTTGTGATGTGAGGAAACTGCATTAGAACAGAGATCAGAAAAAAGCAGAATATATTCGGTCCTTTAACGAAGCATCTTTCAACACGTGAACTTTAAACCACTGATCTAATAATAAAGGATCTAATAATAAAGGATTCACATCATAGGGAGCCGATGATTGTCCTCATCAGGAAGGCAAGTCCCCATGATGTGAGTGTACAGATTTGAGTCCCCACAATGTAATAAAGGTGGTCATGTTCTCATCAAAGCGCTGTGTGACTAAAGGATGGCTGAAAAGCACCAGGGCATGGAGGCTCAGTGGGGAACACCCCCCCAGTCTCAGTTTCCACTGTAAGTTGATTTATGGAGCAAAAGTCCAGGGTTGTTTTGCGGTCCCAGTCCGTTCCGGTGTGTGTGTCTGAATCTGTGTCCAGGTCTGTCACGATAACACGTTTTAAAGCGCAATATAACGCTGAATGAAATATAAACAATAACACTAAAACGAAATTATGCCACTGACACAATAACCCAACATATAAACACTGAGAGGAAAGATCCATTGTTCCAGCTTTCATATCAGCGATAAGTCAGTATAGTCATTATTGTGTGTATGAATCAACCCAAAACATGCACAATAGGTCAACTCCTACAGCCAAGGCAGTCCTGACCAAGACCAGCTGAAGATCTGGGTCCCTTCACCTGGTTGCCCCAGCAGCATTGAAGGATGGGTCATGTGCAGAGGACAATTTGATTGGGGACAATAAAAGTCTCCCCACCTGGACTTTATAATGGTAATAATCCTGCAGGGACTACAGCAGGTGAGTGCTTCTCCAGCAGAGGGAAGTTTCATACAGAGCATGACGTGAGGAGCCATAGTTCATAGCTGGCTAACCCATGGACAAAACCCACGGCTCATTTCGGTTCCAACATGATTCAACATGACGGATAAACTCCACATAATACTAGAGCAGACCTTATGAGATGATCCAAACTGTGCCTAAACGGACACAACAGAACACAGGCGTGTACTACAGCAGGCTGATGGTCCTATGAGCGCCTCCACACACTAGGACTCATGTGCAGGTCTTGCAGCAGCCTTTGTGCGTGCGCCTGATAGATTATCCGCTGCACCGCGCGCACTGGAAGCTGTGTGAACAAACCCATGAAGCGAAACGTCGTGCAGTGTTTCCAGCGTTCATCAATTAAGCCCGGGCCAATCAGAGCCCGGCGCTGAGTCTGTGCCGTAAATCTCCGTTTAAATGTCAGACAGACGCCTCACGCACGCGCACTGCAGCACACGTGCACGCGGCAAGGGCGACAGCCTCTATGGATCCCGTTAACCGTGAATGAGACTGGCTGATCGATAGTCCGTTACGCAGCGCAGTCCAGTTTTTGTGCGTAAAAGCCACATGGAATGTCTGAAATCAAACCTTACCTGAATGAACGTTGCTGCAGTCACGTTGGTTTACATTCACGTAGATTTTTTTTAAATAAACCTTCAGAACCGGAGCGGGGCGGACCAGTCCACTCAACCGGGGGCACACCTCTCCTTCCTCGGGGTGAAGACTCAGTTTCTCACGGTGTGCCGAGGTTTAGTCTAGGCTTTTGGGTGGCTTCGTTCCTGGTTGGAGCTCGGTCCGTTTCGGGGGTTCTTTGGTGAAATCAAAGGAGCTCCACGATCCGGCGCGCGGCTGAGCCTTGGTGCGTGCGCGTGCGTGTGGTGCTGCGGAAGCCTGGAGGTGTGTGTCTGTGTAAACGGAGGAGGTGATGGGTGGATGCACAGGCTACTGAAGGTGAGATGATGACTGATGTTAAGCCTATAAAGACCGCAGCCTACCAAAAAACGAGACAAAACACTGCGAGATTTAAGATAATTAATATAGCCTATACATCAACTGACAGCATTTAGCCCAAGTAGGAACCCAACCTCTTAATGGATCTTAATAAACTTAATATAAAACAAGCACATTCATATTAACCAATGCATAGACTTCTAAGAAAGTCCAGCTGAATCCAGACCAACGTGAGTCACCCAGTGCAAAAACTTGGAGAGAGATTTGAGGTTATGTTCCATGATGGTTAAATGTCCATTTGCAGACTGTTGCCTTAGCCTCATACATACAACAAGAGCGCCCCCAAGTGGTTCCAGCTCACAGGTGCTCAATATGAACGGCCAAGAAGTATGTGGTCTGAGATTTACAGCAGGTTAATTAGATATATTAAGTTATAGGCTTCTCGTGTCTTTCTTTCTATTTTTGATGTGCCATTTTAAGGCTATCTACTTTCATACTGGTAGGAAGTGAAAGACAAACTGAACTCTACCCGTTGCCCGTTGGAAGTAAAGGATTTGAAAACATTTATTGTTGTAAGATATATTATATTGCGATTGTGTAAATTACTGCGTCACGGTGCGCTTTTACTTCTAATATATAATTAAACGAACCTGTGTCGCAAAAAGCGAGTAGACGTTAAATTTAGACATTATATTTAAAAATACGTGCCCCGTGTGAGGCTCGAACTCACGACCTTCAGATTATGAGACTGACGCGCTGCCTACTGCGCCAACGAGGCCACGAGGACTGTTGGTTCAAAGAAGCTTTGTGAGCCCTGAGACTCCTCTGTTTATTATTGCTAATAATTGCGTCTTTTTTTAATCGAAATGCTGATAAATGTATACAGTTCAGATAAACAACAGAAAACGCATTTAATTCGGACAGGAAATTAGTTCAAATGTCAGTATAACGATAAATATCTCGTAAAAATCATGCCAATAGCAAGTGAGATAATCGTGAACGGGTCGCTCTTTTGAAAAGTTCCAGTACTTTACCATTTCATCCTTTTTTACGTTCCATCCGTATAAAGTCTGTGGTTCTATCACTGCTGATTAACACTGAACTATAGGTGGTATAATAGACTGAACCAACACAGAAGCATCAGCACAGAAGCAGACTGGGCAACACAAGCGAGAGCTCTGCGCACGCGTCAACAATCTGAACAAAGCGCACAAACTATAGCTGAAGTTGAAGAATTGGGCGTAAAACAGGTCCCAAAACATCATTTTCTGCCATGTGATATAAAAGGAGACAGTTTCTCAAACGGCTCTCAGAAATGAAAGAATCGAAACAATTCGGAACTCATAAGAGCCGAAAGCGGCATCACTTAACCTGATTTATTATTAATATTTCAACAGATCCACATAGACTGTATAAAACATATATACGGTCTATGGCTGAACACATAGACTGTATAAAAACATATATACGGTCTATGGCTGAACACACAGACTGTATAAAACCATATATACGGTCTGTGGCTGAACACACAGACTGTATAAAAACATATATACGGTCTATGGCTGAACACATAGACTGTATAAAACCATATATACGGTCTGTGGCTGAACACATAGACTGTATAAAAACATATATACGGTCTATGGCTGAACACAGACTGTATAAAAACATATATACGGTCTGTGGCTGAACACATAGACTGTATAAAAACATATATACGGTCTGTGGCTGAACACATAGACTGTATAAAACCATATATACGGTCTGTGGCTGAACACATAGACTGTATAAAAACATATATACGGTCTATGGCTGAACACACAGACTGTATAAAAACATAAATACGGTCTATGGCTGAACACACAGACTGTATAAAACCATATATACGGTCTGTGGCTGAACACATAGACTGTATAAAAACATATATACGGTCTGTGGCTGAACACATAGACTGTATAAAAACATATATACGGTCTGTGGCTGAACACATAGACTGTATAAAAACATATATACGGTCTATGGCTGAACACAGAGACTGTATAAAAACATATATACGGTCTGTGGCTGAACACATAGACTGTATAAAAACATATATACGGTCTATGGCTGAACACAGACTGTATAAAAACATATATACGGTCTGTGGCTGAACACATAGACTGTATAAAAACATATATACGGTCTGTGGCTGAACACATAGACTGTATAAAAACATATATACGGTCTATGGCTGAACACATAGACTGTATAAAAACATATATACGGTCTATGGCTGAACACATAGACTGTATAAAAACATATATACGGTCTATGGCTGAACACATAGACTGTATAAAAACATATATACGGTCTATGGCTGAACACATAGACTGTATAAAACCATATATACGGTCTATGGCTGAACACATAGACTGTATAAAACCATATATACGGTCTATGGCTGAACACATAGACTGTATAAAACCATATATACGGTCTATGGCTGAACACATAGACTGTATAAAAACATATATACGGTCTATGGCTGAACACATAGACTGTATAAAAACATATATACGGTCTATGGCTGAACACAGACTGTATAAAACCATATATACGGTCTATGGCTGAACACAGACTGTATAAAAAACATATATACGGTCTGTGGCTGAACACAGACTGTATAAAAACATATATACGGTCTATGGCTGAACACATAGACTGTATAAAAACATATATACGGTCTATGGCTGAACACAGACTGTATAAAAAACATATATACGGTCTGTGGCTGAACACAGACTGTATAAAAACATATATACGGTCTATGGCTGAACACATAGACTGTATAAAAACATATATACGGTCTATGGCTGAACACATAGACTGTATAAAAACATATATACGGTCTATGGCTGAACACACAGACTGTATAAAACCATATATACGGTCTGTGGCTGAACACATAGACTGTATAAAAACATATATACGGTCTATGGCTGAACACTTAGACTGTATAAAAACATATATACGGTCTATGGCTGAACACTTAGACTGTATAAAAACATATATACGGTCTATGGCTGAACACACAGACTGTATAAAACCATATATACGGTCTGTGGCTGAACACATAGACTGTATAAAAACATATATACGGTCTATGGCTGAACACTTAGACTGTATAAAAACATATATACGGTCTATGGCTGAACACTTAGACTGTATAAAAACATATATACGGTCTATGGCTGAACACACAGACTGTATAAAACCATATATACGGTCTGTGGCTGAACACATAGACTGTATAAAAACATATATACGGTCTATGGCTGAACACTTAGACTGTATAAAAACATATATACGGTCTGTGGCTGAACACATAGACTGTATAAAACCATATATACGGTCTATGGTTGAACACATAGACTGTATAAAACCATATATACGGTCTGTGGTTGAACACAGACTGTATAAAAACATATATACAGTCTGTGGCTGAACACATAGACTGTATAAAACCATATATACGGTCTATGGCTGAACACATAGACTGTATAAAAACATATATACGGTCTATGGCTGAACACTTAGACTGTATAAAAACATAAATACGGTCTATGGCTGAACACACAGACTGTATAAAACCATATATACGGTCTATGGCTGAACACATAGACTGTATAAAAACATATATACGGTCTATGGCTGAACACACAGACTGTATAAAAACATATATACGGTCTATGGCTGAACACAGACTGTATAAAAACATATATACGGTCTATGGCTGAACACACAGACTGTATAAAAACATATATACGGTCTATGGCTGAACACAGACTGTATAAAAACATATATACGGTCTATGGCTGAACACACAGACTGTATAAAAACATATATACGGTCTATGGCTGAACACTTAGACTGTATAAAAACATATATACGGTCTATGGCTGAACACACAGACTGTATAAAAACATATATACGGTCTATGGCTGAACACAGACTGTATAAAAACATATATACGGTCTATGGCTGAACACTTAGACTGTATAAAAACATATATACGGTCTATGGCTGAACACACAGACTGTATAAAAACATATATACGGTCTATGGCTGAACACAGACTGTATAAAAACATATATACGGTCTGTGGCTGAACACATAGACTGTATAAAAACATATATACGGTCTGTGGCTGAACACATAGACTGTATAAAAACATATATACGGTCTGTGGCTGAACACTGCCCCTTTAAGACCAATCTCCCGCGCCCGGACTCGAAGCGGAAACAGAATCCATTTCCCTCTATTTAAGCGCGCCAACAAAGCCCCGCAACACACAGGACGTGTCCAGGGCTGTCACCGCGTCTCATCCGCCTCTCGCCCGCTTCTGCACCGTCTCCTGCACCGTCTCCTGTCCCGCCTCTGTCCCGCCGTGTGTCCTCCGTCCTCTGTGAGAAATGCCGGAGCAAACAGCCGCCGCGTCCGCCGTGGAGAGGTGAGCGATCGGCGGGCAGTGCGCTTGTGTTGTGCCGCGGGGACTCGCACACACACACGGGGCTAGCTTGTTTCTAGCAGTGGAAGTGTCTGCGTGTAAGCGGTGGTTTGAACGCTTTAGTTTTGTACTCGTAGTTTTGTGTCTGTCCCTCCTCTGACCGCCTGAGTAAAGCCGTTGTCTGGCTGTACGGAGGTGCAACTATTGACACAAAATTGGCAGATGCTAATTTGAAACTTAATGGCTTTGTTTTATCAACTTTGCACCACAGCTTCTCAATTAGTTTGCACTATTGTAGCTGATAACTAAAGGTCAAATAATGCGCGCTTTCGATTTTTTTCACAAGCAAAACTTGAATGTTTACTTTCGCGCAAAAATAGGAAAAGAAAGTGATTTTTTTTTTTTTTTTATTCTCCTGTTTCAGCTGTACCAATATGGCAGCTCGTTCACGCATGCGCGGAATCTTGGATCGGATCTGGTGTCCGCGGAGCAAAGTTTCAATTGTTTTCACGTTTTCTCTTGTTAAAAGCGCGTACTAGATTTCACAGAGCTTAAATAAATATGCAGTGTATGACTACAATCTAACAATCTTGCAACAATGGTGTCCACCAACCGGATCTGTAAACAATTCTCCACGTGGTTCTAGAGGCTGCAGTGATTGCAAAGTTGTAGCAAAATCTTTTAAAGGTTAAGTTAGGCTTTATTTGTACCCGTAGGTAAATTTGCTTTGCAGATTTGAGAGTCTGGTCCCACATTTCATTCATCCACATTCTGCACAATAAACACCAATAAAAATACAAATATAAAGTGTTGCAGTTAAATTAACCTAATGACTACTCTTTCAGTGTGGACGAGAAGCCATGCTCTTCTACATCTGCTGCTGACAGGTGAGTTGGACGATTAATAATTAAAGACTATTAATTGGAACATTTTGATGTCAAATTAAGCTTATTTCTTTTTTCTTTTTTGTAAATAATTTTATTTTAACCTGGGATGTCTTGTTGCAGCAGCACTGATGTCCTGGAGGAGGCCAAGAAGCTGATTGGCACTGGTAACAGACACCTGGTGATGGGAGACGTGGTGTCTGCAGTGTCTGTGTTCCAGGACGCATGCAGTATGCTGTGAGTACTTTTACTTTACTGGAGTTTCAATTTGTCTGAAAATAGTTCTGGACTGCAAGATGCTTCTCAAAAGTAACCACTGTATTTGCTGACTCAATAATGCGTTCTCCTGCCTTCTGTCCCAGAGCTGCGAAGTACGGTGACACTGCAGATGAATGTGGAGAGGTGTTTTTCCTGTGTGGCAAGTCCCTGCTGGAGCTGGCCAGGTGAGGCATATAACCTTAGTAAATTGCTCTCACAAGCTGGTGTCCTGTCGGTGGTTTGGGTGGGACAATTTCCACAAGACTAAAGACTGAGTTCATGAAAATTAGACTTGATGTGACATGATTTGTAACTTCAATTGTGCTGTTAAGGTCCAATGTTTTTTGCCGTCATTGCAGCACTATTTTTGGAGTTGAATGGTTAAAAAAAAATCCTCGTGTGCAGCATCTTGTAGTTTTTTTTGACTCTGGAGTTCTTCCCTGCTGTAGGAGGCAGCCTTGCATCTCCAGATTTTTACCCTTTTTGCCTTGGCAGGCCTTCTGTTTGTTTCCCTTGAAATGCTGTTTGTTGGACTATAATCCACCGAATGGTGTAAAATGTATCTACATGGAGAATGGCCCAAGTGTGGTTTTTATCTTTCCTTTTGCATGGAATCCTGCAGGTGAAGTACCACCTCCAGAAGTTGGTGTTAAAGTGAGATGTGTTAAACTGGCCCCTTGTCAGTTTGTGACCTGTATGTGTGCAGGATGGAGAACACTGTCCTGGGTAATGCTCTGGAGGGAGTCCCGGAGGAGGAGGAGGATGAAGGTGAAGAGGAGGCGCAGCCCAGCAACTCTAACATTGAGAGCGCCAGCAACCTGGATGGTAAGAACGGGTCATTTTAAAGATGAGAAATGTAAATGTGGACGT
Source organism: Odontamblyopus lacepedii (assembly GCA_034769755.1). Classification (NCBI taxonomy): domain Eukaryota; kingdom Metazoa; phylum Chordata; class Actinopteri; order Gobiiformes; family Gobiidae; genus Odontamblyopus; species Odontamblyopus lacepedii. The sequence continues at coordinate 333,070 of CM068350.1, read as the reverse complement.
TTTGGAATTAAATTGAGACCCTTTGTGAATAAATTCACAAATTTTTATCTTTTTATAAGCAAACATTCAATTAGACATTGCAGATTTTTCATCATAAACTGCATAATTGTCTGCTTATAAAAAAGCAATTTGGCATGAAAGATTGAACCAATTTGAAGTTTCCTTACAACGTGTGAAAATGCTATGACATTGACCTGGGGAGATGACGCCTTTACTTGAGTGGTTTTAAAACTTTATTCTGTACACATGGTATTCAAACTTTACTTTTAATGAAGATTTATTGACCACTTTGTCCCCCAAATCTCAAATGTGCTGTTGTGAATGTAGAGCAAACTAGAGATGAACTCCGAAAGCAGGTGTACGAAGCCATGGCAGAGGAGGAGAGGCCTGAACCTGGCTCGGAGGAGGCCAAGGGAGACGCTCAGTCTCCAGTGAAGCAGGAGGTGGAGTCTAAGGGCTCAGGCAGTGGTTCTCCTGACAATGTCCCTGTGTCCCCTGGACAAGATCAAGCTGCTGATGGAGAGGAGTCTATGGAGGAAGAACAAGAAGAAGGCAATGAACCGTTTAAAAAGCCTGGTTATGTCACAGGGGGTGTCTCGTACTGGCTGAAGTGCACTTGGGGTTTTTGTTAGCATAGTGGTGTGTGGTGTGCTCTATAGACTATTTGAGGTGTTGTGGTTAATTTGGATTGTGTTCAATGCAGATGGCGACGACGATGATGAGGAGGAGGAAGAACAAGGAGAGAAGAATGGGGTAAAATGTTTGACTCTGGCTAAAAAAATTGGGTGTGTCACTGCTAGTGCTGCCGCGATTATTCGACGTTGTCGACGTAATCGATTATGAAAATGAGTCGACTACAATTTTTTTGGTCGAATATTCGCCTTTATTTATTTTTGGTCTCAAACGGCTCGTCCAGAGACCTTTTGCTTGCCTGAGATCAGGTATTTCCCCTCCACACCACTAGTCGTACTACACTCGAGGCCGACACCGGTGCGGCAGGCAGCGGCTACACCCGAGGCGGACACCGGCGCAGCTAACAGCGGCTACACCCGAGGCGGACACCGGCGCAGCTAACAGCGGCTACACCCGAGGCGGACACCAGCGCGGCTAACAGCGGCTACACCCGAAGCGGACACCGGTGCCGCGGGCAGCAACTGCGCCCGAGGCCGACACCGGTGCTGCTGACAGCGGCTACATCCGGGGTTGACGCCGAGGTGGCTAACCTCGGCTTCACCAAAGGCTAACAGCAGTGGTAAATAATGGCACCGCCAAAGAAAACAAACTTGAGGAAGTATTTGCCGTGCGCACTCTGCTGGCTGGTCTCTCTCTTTCTCGACCACGACCACGATGCATGAGGTATTGAGCATACCGTTGCATATGCTGCTCGTGCAAACTCGTTAAATTGTGTGTGCATATCGTTGTTCAACATTGTTGAATGAGCACACACAACAGACATAACAGCAATAACCTTTGCAACTCGCACGCACAGCACACACAAGGTAAAATCTAACACACACACTTGTGTGTGTTAGAACCGCTTTTTTTTTATTAGTCGTTTAGATTAGTCGACTAATCGAAAAATTAGTCGAGATTAATCGTTAGAAAATTAGTCGTTAGTGGCAGCACTAGTCACTGCCAAAAACTGCATTTAGTTTGGATGTGGAACAGCTGAGATTTACAATGGTTAAAATCTGTATAGAATTGTAATTTTTAAGCTTTTGAATTTCCCAGTTTCTTTTTAGAGCTAAATGGGTGAATGTTAAAGATGAAAGATTTTATAAATGGCAGTTGAATAGTCATTAGTTCAGCTCCATAAAATTTAACATTGTACAAAAGATGAACCTTTGACTTATTAGGAAGAGGAAGAGGTTGGAAACTTGCAACTGGCCTGGGAAATGCTGGAAGTGGCCAAAGTGATTTACAAAAGGTTTGTCTTTAATGGGTCTCCTGTTGGTGCTCATGAGGACTGTACTTTTGAAGACGTGTTCTGTTTGCAGAAGGGACACCAGAGAAGACCAGCTGATGGCCGCGCAGACGTATCTCAAATTGGGAGAAGTCAGTGCCGAGTCTGGTCGGTGTTTTGTCTTAAACCTTACAGCTTGTAGGGAGATGTAGACTGTACATGTTGAATGAATCACATGACTAAACTGTATTTGTGCAGGTAACTACCCTCAGGCGCTGGAGGACTTCCAGGAGTGCTTAGCCCTGCAGCTGAAGCACCTGCCCCCTCACAGCAGGCTCCTGGCTGAGACGCACTACCACATGGCCACTACCCTCTGCTACATGGAACAGTATGAACAGGCCATCAAGCACTACAGCAGCTCCATCAGGGTCATCGAGGCCAGGCTGGGTAAGGACACTCCTGGACTTACTGGCCACATGGGCTCGTCAGAGCCTGATCCCTTCAGCTCTCAGCAGGTTTGGTCAGTACTTTGTTGGAAGACCACTGGGAAAATCAGGCGCCAGGCACAGAAACTAATCATTGTGTCGTTAGGCAAGGCACCTCACCCACATTGCCTAGTATGAAAGTGATGGGGTGGTGGTGGTTGGAGGGAACGATGGTGCAGATTGGCAGCCTTGCTTCTGTCAAATTGCCCCATGGCAGCTGTGGCTACAATAGCATCTTAAGCGGCTGTCACACCTTGACGATTTAGCCGGCGTATTGCCGACATATGAAAAATTTGGCAAGTACGTCAGATAAATTAGGAGATTATCAGCATGCTTAAAATTTCTCCATCTCGATAATTTCACGTATGTTGGTGTGTGCAAGTTAGACTGTCGTTGGGCGTAAGTTGTAGACGCCGGCAACACGCTAAGCATTCGTTTGTACAAGTTAAAACTAGAGCCTGACTGATATAATCGGCCGTTTTCAGGGCTGATTCCGCCGATCAGTGCCGATATTTTCCTCCACTATCACAGCCATGTAACAAGTCCTGCTTGAACAGCCGCATAACCGGTGTCATTTAACAAAGAACGATGGTTTTCGACTCTGCTTGGGATAAAATGTCCACTTCAAGATCGCGTAAAAACATTTATAAAAGACGACCTCCAATCTGTCAGCACAGCAGCTGTGTGACACTGTTACCGCTAAACGTAGGTACAGTATTTAATAGTGAAGCCTGGATATAAGCGCTCAGCAAATATGTTAACGCGGAGTGTGGTAAGGGACGTGTTCAGCACCTTCAGGTGAACGGAAGGAGTAGCACAATCATACTAGGGCAAAAATATATCTTACATTTTAGACAGTGTAGAAGAATCATTAGCTTTCACCTGAAAAGTGACTTGGTCTCCATATATAATGAAAATATTTTACATTTTAAATATTGTGTGTGTTTTACAGGCAAAGGAAGGCTATAGTCTGGTGTGGGACTACACCAGGGATACATATTTTATCAGTATTTATGTTCTGGTTAAAAGTGAAGGTTTACATTAAACCTTTATAACAAAGCAGCAAATTTTTTATTATCTGTGATTATATTGGCCTGATGGCTTTATATCTGTGTCACAAAAATCCATATCGGTCGGGCTCTATTTAAAACATTCTATTAAAGTTACTAATGTTTTGTATACATCAAACTTGTTATCGATGCGCCGTGTATTTGCCCAAAACCAAACTGATCAGCGTATGCCAGTGTTTTAGGGAAATTCTGGTACGTCGGCTAAATCGAGGTGTGACGGGGCCCTTAGCACCAGTTGTGGAGTTGAATAATGCTCCTTACAGCGTCTGTGTGACGGGGCTGTGAAAAGTGCTATACAAACACTTTAATTGGTGCTGCTCAGAAGTACTTTTGAGTGACACTTGTTTACAGCAAATATAGTCGCCTGAACTTTTATGATGTGGTTGTAAATGTAACAGTTTAAAGCTGTAAGGCTTTTGTACAAATGTCCTCAAATTTACAATTTAACATTTGGCGCAGGACTGAGTGATCTTCCAGCTGAATGTAATCCTGAACATGCTCTAGTCATTAAACCTTAAGGCAGGAATTGTATTAAAACGTGTTTTCTGTACATTTTTAATCGGGATGTCCTGAAACGGTCTTTAGCACCTTTTTGTGTTCTAAACAATAATTACTCAATGAGCAAAATTGTTGGTTGCAGCTTTACTTGAGTCACATTTGAATAACAGTGTGGACTTTCATCAAACTAAGTTTTATTCTGTCGCCACAGCCATGTTGCAGGAGGTGATTGACAAAGCAGAAGGAGCAGAAGCTGCCTCAGAGAAGAATGAACTGGAGGAGCTCAAACTGCTGCTACCAGAGATCAGGGAAAAGGTGGATGACGCCAAGGAGAGCCAGAGGATGGCCAGTGCTGCGTCCAGAGCCATCCAGCAGACACTAGTGAGGAATGCACGCAGCCACACCACAACACACTGGTTTACCATGTCAGATATGAGCTTTATTAACTGCTTTTCACAGGGCGGAGCTTCAACATCCTCAGGGTTCAGTGAAAATGGCGGCTCGTCTTCATCAGCGTTCGGAGCCTCTCAGGTCAGTGTAAGGAACTTCTTGATTGAGTGTTGGGGCTGGTGTGTTTAATTCTTTAGATTTAGACAAACTTTATTGATCCACAAAATGATTTGGACACAGTAGCTCGCGTCAATATACTTTTGCTCTTTGATATTTTGAAATGACCTCTTAAATATAAGTGGCGTAAATGGCAGTGGACTTGTCAGGCACGAGTACAGAGTATGTACAAGAGGAAAATGATTTAATGTTTTACTTAATTTCCAGCACATACAGGTTCAGTTTGATATAATTCCTGTAGTCAATACTATACTCGGCAGTTTATAGGGAGTAAAAACTAAAGTGCAGGAAGTGGAGATTTCTTAAATGGAATAGATCGGTCATCAGAAACTATTGAATGCAGGTGAAATGTACACTGTATTTTTCGGACTAAGTCACGCCAACCAAAATGTGATTATGTTTACCTATGTTTAGATGAACTTAAATATTTCATATACAAGACACACCCGAGTATAAGTCTCAGGAAACACCCAAACCATGAAAAAAGTGACTTCTAGTCCGAAAAATACTTATTTTTTATTTTTTGTCAAACTATAAATTAAACCTTAAGATTGGCAGCAGATCTGTATTGTTAAAGCAGTAGTCAGTGAGTAGTGTTATATGCACTAATTTAAATTCAGATTGACAGAAATATGAAGGTCCTTTAAGCATGTTTGTCAGATTTCTCAGAATGTACTTTTATCTCCAGATTCCAGTGCAGCCTGATGGTGCCTCATCTTCAGTCTCCGATATTTCTCACCTCGTCAGGAAGAAGGTAACCGACTTCCCTCCAGTGGCTAGAATGTGCATGCTCTGCTTGTTGGTGGTGGGTGTGGTGTTTTCAGAGGTGGGTCAATTGGCCATAAAGTGTCTTTAAAATGGCACTTACAAATACTTTCTGCTTACCTGGCAAAGTGGTAGATGGAAGCAGACACAGCGGTGCAGTGGGTTAAATGGGTTCTGGTTCAAAGTTCACCCAAACAGACTTCACCAGTCATCTCTGGGCAAGACACTTAAACATTATCTGCTCTTGACTTGTTGCAATATGCATGTGCTTGTTTGCAAAGGGAAAGGGCATCTACTAGTTTCAATTTGAAATTGATCAATGAGGATTAGTCGGAGACCAGATGGACTTTTCAGAAACTCGAGTCAAAGCTGAAACTTCTTCCACTGATGCTTAAACGGGAACAAAACATTTTGTGCTCCTCTGCTCTGTATATGGTTTAATGGTATTGTCTGTGCCTTGGTTTGGGCAATTTTAATGCAAACTAGGTACATTTGCAGCTTTCTGGGCAAAAACAAACTACATTTCATGTACTAAGTGACGTCACACAGGACTGCCCTGATTAGGCAGGTGTTCTGGTTAAATGCGTTGCTTGCAGGGACAGAGTCTGAAGTGTGGATACCCGTTTGACCAGTCGCAGTTCTTGTCCCTCCCAGGCCCCCCTCACACTCAAGCTAGCAGCTCTATATTAGTGTTGGGCAGATGATACCTCAGTGTGTGCATCACACTTTCCCCTCACTGTGTGGACACTGTATCACACTGTTTATGTGTATGGGTCCATCTAGTGGTTTAAAAATGTACTGCAGCTACACTACAAAAGAAACTCATTGTAATGAGTTTGCAGAACTAAGTGCAAGATATGACTTTTTCCACATGTGAACAGAACTGGCCTCTGTTCAGTAATCTGTGATAAAGACGACATTTCACCTGTGGGTCATAAAAATATATATAAAAGACTTTGCCATGGAAACGGGAATTGAATACAGCTTACCGTATCAGGTGTTATGAGATCAAAATTCAAAGCTTTATTGTCATATGTACAGTAAAGAAACGCGTTTCCCTGTACAATGAAATTCTTACTTTGTTGCCCACACCGGATGCACAAGTAAACATGCAACAGTCAAATAGGAAAATGTGCGGTAGTCAGTGATACAAAATGATCCACACGGAAGAATAGTTTCTCTTTCATGGGGGCTCCATAGTGACGAACGGCGTCGTAGCAACAAGCGGATCGATCTGTGTTGCACTTCCTGATTTAGTGGCGCCTCAATGACACGTGACACAACGTGATACAATACGACACGACCGCTGTCGGTCATGTGACTCTTCTCAAAGTGATGCACTCGGTGACGCAGCTCGGCTGAGGCGTCGCTTCCAGGGCATGACACGTGTACTGGTGCCTCGTCTCGTTTAGACCAACACTACTCTATATGAAATGTCATTATTGGAGGAGTTTAGGTCCACTTTAAGCTGTCAAAGCTCCGTCCTGCCACTGTGGATGGACTTCATTAAGAACCCATATCCAGTACCCACCTCTGAGTCTTTGTGCTTTCCTGCAGCTTGCTGAGGAGTGGTGCTTGTGTGCATGTGAGGCCCAGTAGTGTTCCCCCTGGGGACGAGGTCAGTTTGACGTGTGCGGTTTGTTTGACAGAGGAAAGCAGACGAGGACAGCGCGGTAGACGACTCGGGGGCAAAACAGGCCAAACGGGAAGTCAATGGCAACGGGGACTCTAGTGCCAGCGATGGGCAGCAGGAGGCCACTCAGGTTGTCTGTGGAGGAGTCTGTAGACGGGCCAGTTTAATCCCTCCCAACCATACCCCTGTTCTGAATAGATTGTAACGAAGATTCTTGGTGATGTACCTTGGTTTTACTAGTACAAGAATTGGTTAATTTTAAACAGTTTGCAGTGCTCTCACTTTGTGCATTTTATCAGCACTCTCCACAACTCTAAGGCAAGCGGTGCAGTTTTGGTGACCACTAGCCGATACTCAACTTCACACAATAAAATGCTTTCTAATAGGATACAGAAAATACACAGCTCACTTGTATTGACCTCAAACTGTTTATACAAGACCTCTATAATTGAACAACAAATCTTTCCCAACTACATGGGGGAAAAATTGGATATAGAACTTTTTAAATGAACAGAGGTGATATTCAGTTGAAGTTTGCTTTGAATTCAGTCGATTACAACTTTCGATCAATCAGTGAATCCTTCTCAAAATGGGAGGTATAATGAGATTCTCCTGTAAGTTTGGAGCCAAAGGATTCTTGAAGCTGCATCAGTCTTGCCTCCAGCCTGACTTCTGCCTGTGAATGCACTCTGTAATTGTTCTTTTCTCTGCTTTTCCAGTCGGCCAGTTCCACGGAGACGGCAGCGTGACACTCCAACCTCAAACCTGACCTCAACCTTAAACCAGCACAGCATGCCTGTCATGACACTTGTTCTGTAAATAACCATTTTCATAGAGTTGTCTGTTTTGTATTTACTTGTAGTAAAATAAAGCATTTGCAAATGTTAAACTTTGCTCCTTTGTTTGTGGATCTCGTATTTCATTTTTCAGCTTTATTTTTTTTTTAAACTAGAAGCTAAGGAAGAATAAAAAATAAAAAAAACCTTTGAGCTTTCGCTATTGATAAAGTGGCATTTTCATGTTGAGCCTGATTCTTTGCTGGTTTCAGCACCATTGGTATTTTCTGCCCAACAGACTTTATTGATCCACAAGGGGAATTACTTGGACATCAGTGTAGAACTGTGGCATTTTTTCCCCCCACACCCAACAAAACTTGACCGTCTCTGAATGTTTCCCAAAAATTTTAATAAGGAGTTCAATTATTGGGTTAAATTCTTGGGTTAAGTCGGGACACTTTTGCCTGACGGACAAATCCCAGGGAAAACGCGCAGCTCTTCTGAACGCTGATTGGTTCGTCCCTGCCTGCTAACGCGGAAGTGGCTCATGTTGTGATGTGGACAAAATGATCGGAGATTTGTTGTTGTTCGGGTAATTTTACGCTTTTGACACATCTGTACACACTAAAATGCACCTATTTCGTAATTGTTGCTTGAATTCACTCACGTGTCGTGTGGAATAGAATGTAAAATGTCCGGGTTTGACAGACCTGTGAGCTAAAGCTAGCGCAGTAATGCCACTCACCCTGTTGTTTCAGGACTTTGTTGGCGAACGCCGGAGCCGTGCTCAATTTTAAACTGTGAGTATATTACCATATTTATTTCTCCCGTGGACCTACAACAGTGGACGAAGCAGCGTTGAGAAAAATGCGAGTTTATCTTCTACACAGGTTTCTCGTTTCAAATCAAGGAGGCTACACAAAACTGGGCACAAAGCTGCATTTCAGTGGCTATTTTTCATGCAAACAATATAAGTAAAACTAATATTTTTTTATGAACTCTGAGACAAACGTTTGTGTTTCTAGTGTTTTAAATTGGGATAAATGAAAAGTGAGCTAGAACCTGGGTCAAATCAGGGCTCTGATTGGCGTGTTCACACCATGGATCTATGTTCACATTTAAGAGGCCTGTAATGAAACGTCACATTAATCTGTGTAAAAATGACCGTCACCTGTATTTTCCCCTTTGCTTATCTCACAGAAAGAGAAAGGAGTCCCAAGGATTTGGAGATGAGTCTGGTGCACCAAGTACAGGTCTGTGTAAACATAAGGAATCTCAGGCTCACAGGGAGATTATAGAAAGTACAAGGTGGAGTCATGTACATCAGGGTCTGCTCGCTCCTTCAGGAAGAATAGCCATTCTCATATTTTACAATAACTAAGGACCCAACCCACCATTTAAAGAGTGAACTTGATGTAAAGTGCTACTAATGACCAGTTTGCCACATTTTGAGTTATGAATATTATGAAAGAGGTCAGGATTTATACACGGGGATGATTCTGCTTCTTGTTATTCTGGAACATATAGTGACATCCATAATCACATTCTAATGAAATGTCTGGTTAGGTTCATGAGGTCTTCTGATCCAGTTATATTTGAGTTTTTTATGAACAGACCTGTTTTATACCCAGACAGTTTGGGCTGCACTCTGCTGCCTTTCTCTGAAGTGTCACATGATTTCACTGTGAAGTGTCTGCTCAGCTGATTTAAACTGATATTGTAGGAAGATGGCGCCATCTCAGACCACTGCAAGAGTAAAAACCATCTCACGGTTTGGAATAATGCTACGCTCACAGGCAGATAGAGCGACATGCACCTGTTGGATTAGGGAGGCCACTGACGCACCAACTTTCTCACACCTGGGATACAGTTCTGTTGAAGTCGCACTGCAGACGGCGCTGTCATCCTACCACTCCAAGTAGGAATACTACGCCAACATCTGCTTAAATCATCTGAGCAGTCGTGTCCCAGCAACCTGTCATGGTCTGAAATAAACAGAGGGCTGTTCATAAGAAACTGAAATATAATCTTAAATTGAATTCTAAGACATAAGTGTTGACCTGCCCTCCTGTCAGTCCTGAATCTTCTTCCTCCTGTCAGTCCTGAATCTTCTTCCTCCTGTCAGTCCTGAATCTTCTTCCTCCTGTCAGTCCTGAATCTTCTTCCTCCTGTCAGTCCTGAATCTTCTTCCTCCTGTCAGTCCTGAATCTTCTTCCTCCTGTCAGTCCTGAATCTTCTTCCTCCTGTCAGTCCTGAATCTTCTTCCTCCTGTCAGTCCTGAATCTTCTTCCTAACACTTGTTTAGGTGACAACATCCGTGAGTTCCTGCTCAGCCTCCGCTACTTCCGCATCTTCATCGCCCTGTGGAACATCTTCATGATGTTCTGCATGATTGTGTGAGTACACAGGCCACACATGACACACGTTTTACAAATGTGTACTTTTGTGCAGTACAGTGTTGGATATGAAGCACTACCCATCTGACTGAACATGTTTTCCATTCTCCTTCCACAGATTGTTCGGATCCTGAAGATGACGTGGTCTCTCCTTGTGTATGTGCAGCCCCTTACAGCCTCTCCACAAACCACTGTACAGAAACAATAACCCACTGTATTTATTGTAACCTGCCGTTATAGATTCTTGCAGTTTTCCATATTTTTCCCTATAACATCCTTTGTGTAATTTGGACCAGTGTGGTGTGAATCATTGGTGATTTCTGATTTATTTTCACAGAATGTGACTTTCATTGTTAGTGTTTTTACTTTGTTTTTGGCCCTGCTGTGCTGGGTAATGAGGCTCATACAAAGGCCTGCACACTTATCATTTTAAAATAGATATTACAACACATCTGATCCCGTGTCTCCTTCTGATGGACACGTTCAAGTTTGTTTCATTTTCAGTATATGGACAGACCATGGCTCATGTGAAAGCTCAGAACCTCCAGAATTCCCTCCCTGAGCTGCAGAGGCTGCACTAGCACTGACTCATGATTAGCTGCTGGTGCTGGAGTTTAGGGAGTGACCGTTCAGATCAGAGAGGGGCATTTTAGGTTTAAAAATCCTGGATTTCAGCATTGGAACTGGCAACCCAAATGGGAGACTTATGTGAGGTTCATTCTGCTTTGTGACTGGAAACCAAAGCACCAAATGATAATGTAAACTGCTTTGCCCTCATGCTCATGCTTCTGTAATGACCTATTGTAATGTTCATCTATTATCAGTAAAAACTATATTTGACTTAAACATGTTCTGTATGTTTATGGATTTAAAAATCAATATACAGTTCCTTTATCCTGCACACACTGGTTATCACCAGAGTAAATTGGTTTACCTCGATTATAATGATCTGAGAGATCTGATCTCGTCATTTCTTTATTTTGAGAACTGACTCCAGGCTCATCGCCCTTAAAAAATTCCAATTCACAGATGCTTAATTTGATGCATTTGTCATTAAAAAATTCAGATATCACAGCATAACCCTGAGATTCAGAACGGCCTATATTTAAGATAGTTTCCTTTGTTATTTGTCGTTCCACACGTCTCTGGTGTTTACAAGTGAAGCTGACGTACGCGTAAAATCTCCCAAGATTCCTTTCGCCTGAGCTGAACAAAAGCCCGTTGACAGCGAGGAGAGGGGGGCTGCTGCCGGCTCTGGAGGCAGCGCTCTACCGGTGACCAGAGTCTATCCCCGGGGCTTTGTGCGCAACGCGAGCGTCATGAGAGAAACCAAGTGCCCGACATCATGAAACACGATGTCGCGCTCCTCTGAAAGCTCCACTCTGCGTCTGTGAGCCTGGAGCCTGGAGACGGGCGGCTGTCTGGGGCTGTGCCTGGGCACCGGGGCTCCAGCCCGGCGTCTGACCCGCAGTGAACCCGAAGGATGACAGCCGCATCAGCCTCTCCGCTGGCGGCGAGAGACAGGCTCCTGCAGGCCATCGACAGCCAGAGTAACGTAAGTACTGGACCGGGGTTAAACCTTTTACTGGAGGAAGAATGGGGATGAGCACAGACGCCAGGAGCGCGTAGTGTTTGTGAATAACAGACTGGCCACATGCTCATGTGGTCAATAACAGGGTCAATAACATTCCAGCACTGGGTCAGTCTACGGTCTAATCCCGGACTGTTGGTCAGGGACAGTCTTTAGTCCACTCATCCACACAAGACAAAGACTACGGCCACGACTCTTGTGCGCAATTTACGTCTTCTTCAGTTTTCCTCTGTTCATAATATTGCCTTGAAAAAATACTACAACGGATAGTTGAAATGACTAGGACGTTATTGCAATGTCAAGACAGTTTTACGCATCTGAAATGAAAGATATGTCTCCTGGTCTTACTGTGAGACTAGTTGTATTTAAATCATTTAAAATAAGACACAATAATCTGAAGTTGAATGGATTACACAGGGATAGGCCTGCATTTGATGAAGCTCTTACTTAGGGTACTCACCCTAAGTTAGTTATATTAGCCTCATTAATTAGTTTATCATGAGGCCAGTTGTGAATGGTGCGTTCACTGGACGTGTTCACTCCTGATTTGAACCCGGGTTGTGCTGATGAAGCCTTCTGGATTTTTTTGGTCCTTTGCAAGTCCTTGTTCAAACTGGTTATGATGGATGTATAACCTACCTTAAAGCAGCTTTTGTCTTGTAGGCTATTAAAATAGTGTCAAGTTAAAGTTTCTACATCTACTTTCACTCCATTAAAATAAAACCTACATTCAAAGGTTCAAATTTGCATCCACTTTCAGTGAATCATTATAATCTTGAAACCAGAAAGTTGAAGCTGCTGTTTTGAATGCACCTGTAGAGACTGAAAGGTCATTGAGTGGTGCTCACTGTAATAACGCACAGCTCCTCTCCTGCAGGTGTCCAACATGGTGGTGGTTCTGGATGTCATATCTTTCCTAGAGAAGTATCCCATCACTAAAGAAGCCCTGGAGGTATGTGTCATAAATACACTCACATCAGTGCTTCTCAAACTGTGGTGCAGGCTCCACAAATCAGCCCTGATGGAGGAGGGATGGAAGCTGAATGTGGCTCTCTTAGTCCTGAGTGAGTGTAGGGTGTGTGAGCTGACTATATAAAGGAGGTTAGCTTATGGGGCGAGGAATAGGAATTCATTTACAGACTAAAGGGTGAGAGAAAAACCCCAGGATCCTGTAGAGCAGGTTAATACAAACATTTTTAAGACCAAAATGATGAGGCTCACAGCAGCAGGTACATGGGTGACAAAAGCATTTTTCCACCTTCGAGGCACTCAAGCACTTTACATCATTCACACACACGTTTCTAGTGTAGAGACACTTGAGGTGAGGTTAAGTATCTGGCCTAAGGACACAACAACAGCATGAATCTCTGGGAGCTGTGATCACAGCACCAACCTGTGGGTCAGTGGATCTGATGTTCTACCAGTGATGCTTTATGTTAAGAGTGGGATTCGAGCTGTTGAATCAGTGGACAAACGCTGGACCGGCTGTGCTTCTGTCTCCCTTTAGTGCACACGGTCCACAGAGCTGTGCACACTGTTCAGACTGAGGGAACTATGGGTCATTTCAACATTCTGACTTGATTTGGTCCTGGTTTTTAGTCCATTTGACTTCATCTGCGCACTTTGGTTTGCCCTGTTCTAATTGAAGCGCCCTATAAACCAGATCGTTCACACGTTTGGATTAAGTCCATAGAATGGAAATAGGTAACCTATAGCTGCCGTGCTATTAACCCACTGCATGATCCTGGTGGTGTTATTTTGTTATTTAGTCCGTGAATAAATTCCTATTCCTAAACTCTGGTCCAAATTCACCACCGTAATGCTAGCCTCTTGAGCTTCATTTGACTGGAGCCGAATGCTGTGGATGCTGTCACAATCCCTTAGTCCACTTCTTTATATAGTCTATGGTTAGGTCACATTTCAAATGACTTTTCCCACTGCTGCTCCTTTGGACATGGTCGGTGTGGAGGTCTGTTACTGATTCAGTACAGAGGTGGTGGTACCAAGAATGACAAACATTCCCCAGGCAGCATCTGGAATGAGCTCGTTGGTCAACCACCATCTTGGATTGTAATCCTATAACACGCTCTTGTTTACATATGTACAATGTGATATTTTATTTGTTATAATGTAGTTTCTTCACAGACTTGAGGTTAATTAATCTAATCATTGCATTTGTAAAGCGCTTTTCAACATACCCAAAGCACTTTACAGTTCATTATTCATTCTCTCCACCCACAGTTGTGTAAGATACTGTAGCCACAGCTGCCCTGTGGCAGACTGACTGAAGCGAGGCTGCCAGTCTGCACCATCAGCCCTTCCTACAACCATCATCACTTGCGCACATACTTGGCAATGTGGGTGAAGTGTCTTGCCTAAGGACACAACAACAGTGTTTTTTTTTGTTTGTTTTTTTTCAACTGGTGCCTCCTGTGGCACTGACCCTGCTGAGCATCTACGATCAGCCTCTGCCCCTGGCTCCTGTTTCCCCAAACACTGCTGAAGACAATATATACATGACAAATATTATTACTACTACTGCTGCTGCTGCTGCTGCTGCTGCTGCTGCTGCTGCTACTACTGCTACTACTACTACTACTACTAATAATAATAATAATCATAACTAAATGCCATTATGCCACTGGCACAATAATTCCAAGGAAGGATCATCCCAAAAAAAAGATTCTCCATGTACAGTATTGTTACTGGACATGAGCTACAAGAAAATGAAACACTTCATGAGTCATAGAAGTTATTTATTCGACCGTGGACGGCTTAAGTTTTATCACAGTACAGAAAAATAGCCCCACTATAAGTATTGAGCCTAAAGATGACTGACTTATCAGCCGACTCTCACTGAACACATGACAGATGGAAATCTGCTGCATGTTCAGTGAGTTGGTGCTGATCGTGACTGTTCTGGAAAACCTCAAGCAGTTTCTGTGTCCCAGTCCGGACTGTGTGAGTGTGAGTACATGTCACAACTCTCCATCTTTCTGTGTCATGAATGTAGAGAAAGCACGAAGGACGAATAGTTCACTTCTGTAACTCAACAACTTTTATTTCTTCAAAGGAAACTCGTCTGGGAAAGCTGATCAATGACGTCCGGAGGAAAACCCAAAACGCTGAGCTGGCAAAGCGGGCCAAGAGGCTCCTGCGCACGTGGCAGCAGCTGCTCCTGCCCAGGTCTGCCCAGAGCTGCTCCAACATGGATAATAATGCACCATGGTCCTCTTCTCATGGATCATCTCTTCCATACATCTCCTCCTCTGTTCCTCCAACCAGGAAAACCGTCTGTGAGCTCAAGAGCCGCAACGACTTCAACAACTGTAAAGCAGGAAAGAAGCACCACAAAAAACGCAAGGCTGATCACACTGTACATGAACCGACCAAACTATGTAAGACCACTCCTGACAGAACACACTTAAAGGTGTCACACAATAGCAATGGAATGAACGGCCTCAGGATCCAGGTGAACAAGCCTCTCAGCACTTCTCTGTTACTGAAAGCATCTGTAATACAGCAGCAGGCCGCCGCCTCTAGAGGGCAGCACACCAACAGAACTACATATAGTTCCTCACAACAGGAAATTGTGAAAAAAGCTAAACAGCAACCGCACACTCTGGGTTTGAGCAGAGAGGATGTGCAGCAGATCGATTCTGAAAGTTTAAAATTGACATCTTGTGGTTTGAGCATGTCTGTGGAGAAACAGGCCTGTTTGAGTAACACAAAAACAGGGAAGTTTAAAGATAAGCCACTTGTATTTAATCCCACAACATGTCAGATTAAATGCAATCAACAAAGTGAAACTGAAAATGAGTTGAAAAATGCGAATCATAAAATGCTCCCCATATCCATTCAGGGAGCATCCAGCAGTTACCTCAGTCACCAGAGTGTGTCGGCAGTGCCCAGTGTGTCCAGTGCGTCCAGTGCGTCCAGTGCATTAGAAGGTCGAGAACAGTCAGTGCCTCTACCTGAAAGTCCTCCTGTGAATGTGCCGGGGGTCAGCAGGCCTGTCACAGGAGCTGATGTTGAGAGGCTACACACCCAGCACTGGCCAGGGGTCAATGGACTCCTTGACCCCAGGGGGCAGTGGTCAGACTGGACCCAGAGCTTCTCCATGGACCTGGGTGCTGATGGGAACAGGCTGGATGTTCTGCCTTATGTTTGTCTATACTGAGAGCTCCAGATGTGTCTTTAGATACTGCCACTGGCTTTCAGATTCTATAATGTAATGCAGTGCACCCAAAAGCAACATGAGACCATTTACACCTTTGGTTTTGCTTCATAAGCCTGACAGCCAGTCCTTTCTACACTCTGTTTGAGCCCAGAAGGGTCTGACATCAGATCACAGAGTGTGAAAATCCTCTGTTCTAACTTGGGAAGGTCCAACCACAGCTGCTGTGGTCTTGTCTCAGAAATTATTTTAACATTCCATACAAAATAATATAATGTTGATTCTGCAGAAACCTACACTGTTTCTCAGTCCTCTTTGCCAAAGAGTGTGGTTTTGACTGGCCTAAGATAAGCTGTAATATACGGTTTGTACACAGTATTATGACCACAGTATTTGTCCAGAGCAGGAAATACATGACAAATAGAAAGTTAAAACGAGCTTTTCATGTTGTTTCTAAAAAGGTCAGAATTCTGATCAGTGTTTGCTTCTCTCTGGGCTGTTTGCTGAGCTCACTCCTCAGGCTGTTGATTGATTCCAACTTCCAAACATCTTTTCTCTGAACTCTCCTAAAACTCCACATATTTTAGTTGAAGGAGCTGTGCGTTTCTCTTAATGAACGGAAACTCTCTTAAGTCTCTTAGGGGATATGTCATGAAAGGGTTATGAAAACAAAGCCATATGCTACAAAAAGGGCAAATACTATTGGAGACTATTGGATACATGTACTGATACTGTGTCCGTGAGTAAAGTCCCTTTATTAAAGGCAGAATGGAACTGCAAACGATGAAATCTAATGTGCAGAATAGTGTTTGAATGACGTCTGCTTTTGTAAACATGTTGCAATGTTTTTATCCTGTTTTTTAGAATTACAGCTTTTGTAAGTGGTGATGTTCTATTGTTATTTATTTATAACAGTGTTTTAAGATGTATTTCTGCTTTTGGGATGATCAAACGTTGGATAAACATGTTCTACCATTCCAAGTGGTTACCTTTAATCAAGCCTCAGACCAGGATATGGTCTGTGGAAGCACGAGAATGCAGTAGCCTACTGAGGATTCACCTTTAATGCTCTTCCTCTTTGTAATTTTAATATGAATGGACTAAATCAGTTGTCTACAATCTTTGTGTAAAGGGATTTGACAACAGGGTGTGATGAATTTATTGAATTTTTATAATTCAGTACTTAAAAAATAAAAGCGTTTCTCCACATTGGGCTCTGTCCATCTTTATAGATTATAATATTTACATGAAACTATGATAAACACGGCTGACTCCACCGCTGTCCTGAAGATGGAGGGCACTGCCGTGTATTTTGGAGGCGGTGACCGGATGTGCTCACCTCCTCAGCCCCGGTGCCCTCCCCTCTCCCGGCCGGTGGCTCAGACGCACGCCGCCGCTGGGGGAGCTTCGTCACTCCGCTCTGAAGATGGCCGTGGTGGAGCGGACCCCAGTCAGAGAAGGAGTCCGGATCGTGTGTCTGTGTTTCTGCTGGTACACGGTCAGCTCCGGGGGCAACGTCATCAACAAGATCATCCTGAACGGCTTCCCGTACCCGGTGACGGTGTCTCTGTTCCACATCCTCTCCATCGTAGTGTTCCTGCCGCCGCTGCTCCGAGCATGGGGAGTCCCGAAGACAGAAGTGCCGCACAGGTACTACCGCTGGTATCTGCTGCCTCTCGCCTTCGGAAAATACTTCGCCTCGGTGTCGGCCCACTTCAGCATCTGGAAGGTGCCGGTGTCGTACGCGCACACGGGTGAGTGGTCACGGTGCCGTGTGTGTGGGTCTGTGGACAAACGCGGGACAAACGTGGCAGGTCCGGACACTTTGGTGATGTGTCTCCTCAGCTGATATTAGCATGCGGCTAACGCTCAGGCGGCTAAGGCGTTTGAGCGGTCCTGGCCTGTCTCACGTTACTGCCACGTAGGCTATAAAAAGCAGCGGCTTTTCTCTGGTTCTGTCCTCTCAGGAGCCACAGGAGCACTTCAACTATTCTTCTGCTCATTCGGAATCAAAGAATTAGCCTGTTAGCTAGCGTTAGCCAACTTGATCGGCGCTGCGCAGCGTCAGGGCAAGCGTCAGGTGGAGCGTCCGGGGGAGCGTCAGGTGGAGCGTCCGGGGGAGCGACCGGGGGAGCGACCGGGGGAGCGTCAGGTGGAGAGTCAGGTGGAGCGTCAGGTGGAGCGTCAGGTGGAGCGTCAGGTGGAGCGTCAGGTGGAGCGACCGGGGGAGCGTCAGGGGGAGCGTCCGGGGGAGCGTCAGGTGGAGCGTCAGGTGGAGCGTCAGGTGGAGCGTCCGGGGGAGCGTCAGGGGGAGCGTCAGGTGGAGCGACCGGGGGAGCGTCAGGTGGAGCGTCAGGTGGAGCGTCAGGTGGAGCATCAGGTGGAGCGACCGGTGTTCGTGCTGTGATACTGCACCTGTCTGAAACTGATTATTACAATAGCTTCAATTAATGAAAATTAGAAATGGATCACAATATTTAAATCATGAATATTTGCATATTTATACTACGCTTTTGAGCACTGTGGATAAAGTCATTCAATATTTTAAGTCAATATTACGCTTTTTTCAGATCTATGTTTTCATGTAGTTTCCGTGTCACAAACAGACCTGGAGTTGCTTTGTTTCATTCATACATGTTTAACACACATATCCTGCTTGCTGAGGCCGAGTTCTTCTCTCACACAGAAAACACTCCTTATGATGTTATATGGCAATACAGGAAGTGCTCCACTATGTGTTCCCCATACACCTTCACGAGACTCATTTGGATGATTTCAGATGGAGTTGTCCATCTTTGCAGAACAAAAGGTAAAAGTTAACCGTTAATTTGAAACACACCTTTTCATAATCAGAGAATTTTGACCTTTGGAGAGGTCAACCGACTAATAATAAAGGGTTACTCAAACATGTGAATGAAACAAAACACACTCTCCAGGTGTATTTGTGATGAGAAAGTATTGAGTCTGTCTCAGTCGATCTATATTATTATAGACCCTTTAACTACTGTAGTTGCATATTCTGACAATGCTTTGTTCATGAATAACAACACATTTCCATCTTATTTTTAGATTTGTAATGGTTTCACTTGTAAACTGCAGACTAGAGCCTCCCTGATATTAGAGTTAGTATACCTCCAGTTGGACCTGATCAGCCCGACTCGCAGCTAATAACCAAATAAGCCCCTCCCTCCACCGCTAATGAACTGGAGCCAAAATCAACCTCATGTGGCTCTTATATTAGATCAAACTGTGTTCAAACTGACTCCAGTGTCTAATTTTAGCCTCACCAATACAACCTGAACATCCAACACACCTCTCGAATGTACAACACAATGCAACATGAAACTGGATCAGAACGTTTTCAATTCACCCATTAGCCATGTTTGTTGTCAGGCTGCATTGGTAAGTGAAGATTTAAAGTTAAAAGTACGTGTGCCAGATTTTATGATTCTCTCAGTATGACTTCATACATATACATACTTATACATTATAGTTTTACACCGATCAAGAAGCAATTTGTGATAAAAAGTTGAAAAGTAAGTTTAAAATTAAAGCCGCAAGCGGCATCGAACGGCCCTCGTGGGCTGTGCTTTGCACTCGGCCGACCCGGCGCTCCCCCGGGTGGCGCTGATGAGCCTCTTGTCTCTGTGTGTTTGTGGCTTTGGGCTGAACTTGTCACTAAACACAAAGTCCAGACACACTGGAGATGCTGATGTGTTAACATTGAGGAATATGGGCACTTTGGGACATCGCCATGGCAACACCGTGCAAAATACAACTTTGGCCCCCGGACTTTTTCGATCAAACTGACCTGAAGAATCACTGTGCCAAATTTCACATTCTTCAATGAAACTACTAAGCCGTTATATAACTTTGAAATCTAAGAAATTGTAGAAATTTTCCCTTTAGGATAACATTGGAGTATTCGTGCATCACCATGGTAACACGGTTAAAAATTCCATATGGTTGTCATTGACTTTTTTGATCAGGATGACATGAAGAGTAACTGTGCCAAATTTGAGAATATTCAGTGAAAGTAAAATATTTTTCATGAATGGGAATTTATCTGATCTCTCCCATTAGGATAACATTGGAGCTTTTGGGCATCACCATGGCAACACGGTTAAAAATACCCTATGGTTTACATTGGCTTTTTTGATTGAGATGACAGAGTAATTTTGGGCCAAATTTGGTACCTTTTAGAAAAACTAAAATTTTGACCGTCCATGCAAAATTTAATTGTGTCCTGCAGGGGGCGCTATCACACCATTTTTGCTTGTGTCACAATTAGTCGGCTTTGGCACGAAAGTTTTACAAGTGATTCAAATTTGAGCCCAATCGGACTTTGTATGGCCAAAGGGGGGGAAATTTTGACATTGGAAAATTGCAAAAACTCTGAACAAATTTTGCGTCTTCGCCGCACGTAAACCGTGACAGTTATCAAAAAAATTCAGCTATCGTTTGATGCCGCACTTCTCTAGTTGATGTACGACGATTTTCACCCCTGTGGGTGAAGCGCCTTCAGAGTTCGTTCAAATGCGACGTGAGCGAAAATGCTGAGTCGGCATTTTTTTTAAATTTCAGTCCAAGATGGCCGCCTTCTGCTTTATCAGGGGGCGTGGCTATGAAACTAGTAAGCCGTTATATCACTTTGAAATGTAAGAAATTTAGGAAAATTTGCCATAAGGATAACATGGCCGCTTTGACACATCGCCATTGAAACCCAGTGAAATATACCATATGGTTGTCATTGACTTTTTTGATCAGGATGACATGAAGAGTCATTGTGCCAAATTTGAGACTATTCTGTGAAAGTAAAATATTTTTCATGAATGGGAATGAAATGGCCTATGAGAAGGAAGTCCAGTGTCACAGGGTGTGTACTGAGTGGTGGGACAGGTGTGGGTCGTGCTGCGGGGCCGCTCCTCGTTGAAGCTGGGCGTGGGTGTGTTTTGAAGCGGAGTTTGTTCGTATGAGTGACATCGGAGCACACGCGGAGCTCGTACGCTGGGGTCGTGCGCGGTCGGAGGTGTCACGCCCGAGCACGGTTCGGTTGTGCTTGCGCTGGGCATCCGTGCCACGCTGTAAGGGCGATCCAGGCTTGGGTACGGTTCTAAAGTGTGAGTGCGCCCCTAATGTTTGATACATGTAGAACGTTACGTCTGTGCAGCTCCTTATTGTGCTGCAGAAGCACTCGCGGCTGTTTTGTTTTCCCCGTTCGCACGACGAAATATTTGCTCGCAAATGCGAGTGAAATGGGCGCACTGTAGAGCCCTGCCGTCAGTCATGTGCACTTCAAAGGCTGCCCCCCACCTCCTATGACCTTAGAGCTCACAGTAGTGACAGGTTCTCCTAGAGGAAAGCTCCTAATGTTTGTAACAGTTGAATAGAAAATGAATCCAGTTAAGTTGACTCAAAGCAGACCTCTGACAGTCACTGTATGGATGTAATATCCAGGGCCTTAAATGCACTTGGATGTATGTTTTGCTGTGGTAGAAGAGAAGAGGCTCCAGAGAATGGACCATTATCCCACTGCAGCCAACATGAAGAACATTCTTATTTAGGACTAATCTTTTCAAATGTAGCAATCGGGCTGTGAAATATAATTCTATACAATAGTCATCTGATTTCTAGGCATCTAATGGTACTTCACTATTCCTCTATTTAATGTAGTGTTCACAAGATGATTTTATTTACCTCTTATGGGCTCATGGATTGTGATCTGGTTGCAAGAAATTTGTAATTGATCTTGTGAGTGTTTGTTGTAGACTGATTAGTAGATTCTACCCTACAATTGCAATTAAAGGTATTATTTTTATTTTAAATTTAACAAACTTGATCTATGGACTAAAACTTGGATGTGTCCTCTATCTGCAGGTTTAGTCCGATAATGTAATCTTTGTCAGTATTAACCAGTGCTCTAGTGTTGATGCTAGTTTTATTACTGATGAGTCCCTGGGTCTTGATTCTTCTGTTCTTCTCTCTTTCAGTCAAAGCCACCATGCCCATCTGGGTGGTGCTCTTATCGAGGATCATCATGAGGGAGAAGCAGACCACAAAGGTGAGTTTAATATGACCTCCTCTGACACCAGCCTGGACCTCTGACAGTCTTATGCTCTTATGGAAATGTTATGGAAATCCTGTGGAAGTCCAGTGGAAAAATGTCTAGATGCGTTTATTTATTTCTTAGTTTATTTGACAGGGACAGTCCACATTAATAAACATTTCTGTAAATGTGTCACTGTTAACTATAAGCTCATTTTCAACTGTTGTCCCTGGGTGAACATTGATATATCTTAAAATAAAAGTTAACATTCATGCGTTACATTATTAGTCACACAAAACATTGTTTAAAATAAAAAATATGAATACGAATATGTTATGAATGTTAAGCATTTATCATCCTAATATATTTCCAAATAAATGAAGTCTTCATCATGTTAGACGTTGTTTTTCAGTGGACTAGTTTGATATTTATTTTCACGATTCTGGCAGTTCACTGAAGGCACCACGCCCCCAGTCTGCTCCACTCCACCTGATATTCAGGCACAGCACACACACCTTTTATTTAGAGCTCCACACCCCACACTTGCTCTACTGCTAAGATCGGGGGCAAGATCGGGCCTGTGGTGTTGGTCAAATGTTACTGGACATCAGAATATACTACAGCCATGTCTTTACTTATGGCTTGGCTCTCCAGTAGTGATCAAATTGATGGTCATTATGGATCTTGCTGTTGTATTAATCTACTATTCTTAAAGAGGGGGTATTACACTTCTAATGGGGTATTCATTTCTAACACTTAATTAGCACCACCTGCACATCACATCTCCTGTGTCATGTAGTGTATTGTTTTATATCCTGATTTAGTAGAATTATGAAATATGACTGTGCTGAAGTATGGGTATTTTAAACTTGTGGGCTGAGTCTTATACACGGTATGGCGAGATGGTGGCTGAGTGGTTAGCACTCACAGCAAGAAGGTTCCGGGTGTGATGTGAAAGTGGTGTGTGCGTGAGTGATGGTGGTGGTCAGATGATGCCGATGGCGCCGATTGGCAGCTGCGCTTCCGTCACTCTGCCCCACCACCGGATCTAGAGTGAATGAAGAACGCTCTGTTAATCATGCTGTGCAAAGCGTCTTTGGTCCAGGTATCATCCGATCAATTAAATTCCGTGATAATCTGTATCTCAGATCAAAGCTTGCCAAACATGATAGTGCTGAACACACTACTCTTAAAATAAACCTCAAGACCTATAATAGTATTCTTGAAAAACTTATACGTGATGCCAAAGAACTACATTATCACGAAGAATTTGACAGATACAAAGAAGACATGGGATGTTCTTAATGACCTACTTAACAGGAACAGAAACAAAACAATCTTCCCATCCAAATTTACTGTAAACGGTGAAGAAGTAAGAGATAAAATAGAAATTGCAAACAAGTTCAATGAATTTTTCGTTACAATAGGGGAAAATCTGGCAAAAAACTGGACTCGGACGGCAAACCAGATTTCACAACATACTTGAACTCACCGACCACTTCTACCTTCAAATTCTCTACTGTAAATGCCACCGAAGTCCTAAAAATCATAAAAGCATTTCAACCCAAAACTAGCTGCGGCCAGGATGGCATCTCCATGAAGATGATAAAATTTCTCTCAACAGCAATAATAAACCCTTTAACAAATATTATAAACCAATCTCTCACAACAGGCTTCTTCCCGGACGAAATGAAAATTGCCATTATTTGTCCCCTCTTCAAAAGTAAAGACAATGAGATCTTTGACAACTACAGACCAGTTGCACTCCTCCCTTCATTCTCTAAAATACTTGAAAAAATTATCCACAGACAAATCACAGACTCCTTGACAGAAAACAAGCTTTTTTTTACCAAAGTCGATATGGATTTAGAAAAAAACATTCAACAGAACTGGCTGCAACTGAATTTATTGACAAAGTAATAAACTATCTAGAAAACAAAAAGACACCAATATCTATATTTCTTGACCTGTCCAAAGAGTTTGATACTATTGACCATGACATCCTTTTACACAAATTAAAATACTACGGCATCAAAGGTCCTGCTATCAACCTATTTACCAGCTACTTCATGAACAGAACACAAAGAGTTAAATATAACGAAATACTTTCAGATGAAAAGGAAATAAAACTGGGTGTACCCCAGGGTTCCATTCTCGGACCACTATTATTCTTACTGTACATTAATGACATGCATACTGCCAGCCATCTCTTTGAATCCATTATGTATGCTGACGACACAACCCTTCTGACATCTCTAGTTTCACCAGGGACAAGCATATTAAATACTAACATAAATGACGAGCTTAACAACATTCATATCCCTGAATATAAGCAAAACAAAATACATGACTTTTAGCTACCCTCAAGGCAGGCAAAATTTGAACACTATTAATAACTCTGACATCAAATTCAATAATGTTGAAATAGAACAAGTTCACCAGTTTAAGTTCTTAGGCATAACTATTGATGAACACCTGTCATGGAAACCCCATATTTATGATTTAAGCAATAAAGTGTCTAAAACAACAGGTATAATCAAGAGATTGAAGAATGTCCTTCCTAAACCAGTATTAAAACTTATATATAATTCCCTCATTCTCCCAAGACTACATTATGGTATTACTTGCTGGGGTTTCAGGAAGGACGTTCTTGAAAAAACTCATAAAAAAGCCATTAGGTCCTTTCACTAGCAAGATACAACGCCCACACTGAACCACTACTGAAAGAACTCGGATTATTAAAAATTAGTGACATACTGGTTATGAAATGCCTGGGATTCTACTATGAATTCATAAAAAACGATCTGCCGGTATATTTCACAAACTTTTTTGCTCTTAATAGAAATATACACCTGCACAACACGAGATCAGTTGATAAAATACACATAACCGGGGTAAGATTATCCAATTCCAAGTCCTGTCTAAGGCATTTCATTCCTCAGCTCCTAGAAAAAACTCCGATATTGTGCTTAACAAAATACAAACTCATTCATAAAAAGGCTCTCGAGCCGATATCAAGCATCATTGTATCAGTCTCTACGAAGATTCATGCACAAAACAGAATTATTATGTATGTCAAAACTAACCTTACTTATCCCTTTCTTATCTTGGCTCTTCTGATGTAACTTTACTCTGTCCAACAGACTGTTTGCCTGAGGTTTGCACCTTTCTATATTGCCGTAATTCGTCAAATTGCTTTGTATTTATATAGATCCTACTATAATTGTTTTTTTCCCTATAATTGTTTTTTTTTTCCTTTTTATCGTATATCCACAAATTTCCATACTTCCATCAAATTTTTGATTCTATGTCCACCTGTATACATCACAACTCTGAACTATATGAACTCTGTAACTGTAAGGTAAATGAACTATCTCTTTATTCAGTGGTCATAGGGGCTGTCATGAGAGCGGCCTTAATGACACCTCCAGGCATGACATCCAATACATTCTTGCCGACATGGCAGTTATTTTGTACCATCACATATTTTTTTTAACATCTTTGCCAAATAAATGTGCTTCTCTCTCTTCTCTCTCTCTCTCTTTGGGGACATATGTTTGTGAAAAGCGCTTTATAAATAAAGTTACCTTACCTACCCATACGTGCTCGTACTGCTAACCAGGGCTCTACAGTGCGCCCGTTTCACTCGCATTTGCGAGTAAATATTTTGTCGTGCGAACGTGGAAAACAAAACAGGCGCATCTGTGCGAGTGCTTCTGCAGCACAATAAGGAGCTGCGCACAGACGTAATGTGGCGAGTTAAAACTTCTGCATGTGTCAAACATTAGGGGCAAACTCACACTAGGACTTTAGAACCGTGCCCAAGCCTGGATCGCCCCTAAAGCGCGGCACACATGCTCAGCGCGAGCGCAACCGAACCGTGCCCGGGCACGACACCTCCGACCTCGCACGACCCCAGCGTACGAGCTCCGCGTGTGCACCGATATCACTCATACGAACAAACTCCGCTTCAAAACACACCCACGCCCCCTTAAACGAGGAGCGGCACCGCAGCAGGACCCACACCTGTCCCACCACTCAGCAGACACCCCCGGGCCGCTGGACTTCCTTCTCCGCTAAAGCGATGGTTTTGTCTTGGTCTTGTCTCGGATTCGAGCGCATTTGGACTCAGTCTTGTCGTGGACTCAAGGTCTGAATACTGAGTGCGGTCATATTTCATTACGGCCGCTGCTGTCCGCAATAAACTTGTACCGGTGTGCGGGACCTGTGTGCTGGAGCCCACAGACACCGCGGCACCGCCAGCGCGTGGCTTGTCCACAGCGCCACCCTCACAATACTAATTGTATGTCCGTGTCCGCACAGAGCAGACCTACAGCACAGAGCAGGTGATATGTGGGCTGCAGTTTGCCTAAGAAAATGCCAAATAAATGTTTGTCACAATGTACGTTTTGTTTGGCAGAGGCTAAAATACCGCTTTAAAACCAGTAAGAGAACGTAACTCCAGTTAAGAATTTGAAAAAACAGGTTTAAAAATCCACCTACGTTTTTCACTTTGAAACAGTTTTGTGTAAAGTGCCAATGAAAGTTCTCTTAAAGAAGAGGTTCTTAAACTGTGGGTGAAGGTCCAAAAAGGGCCACAGAGTGTTTAAGTGCAGTACAGTTTGTTTGGCTTATTTTAAGTCTAAATATTACTATGTTATATCAGATAAAATGAAGATATATTTATAAAAACATTGTGATCATGCAGGAAAAGTACAGTCATAATTCTTTTGTTTTCTGTATTAAATTTATTCAGTGTTGGTGTTGGTATGTGCAAGTTCTGCACTGTAATACATGTTGAAAACGAAAACCTATTTGTGTCCCCATTTTTTTTTCCTGTGCTCCTAAAATTTTTGAGTTAGGGGCACGTGTGCTCCTGAAAAAAAAAGTTAGTGTAGAGCCCTGCTGCTAACCATAAGGAGGGTTCAGAAAGTGGCCACTAGATTCCTCAGTCATGCACAATCAGGTACAGCGCCTTGAAGACTTCACAGACTGTGCTGTACCTGCTCTGGGACTGGTCTGGCAGGGGCTTGTCATGTTTGTCTTTGCTTCTCCAGGATGTGCATAATGGCGAGACTGGTGACGTGTGCAGATTCCGTTTATCAAGGAGGAGGATGTTACACTTGTTCAATCATTTATAACACTCTCTCTAAAGTGGGCAGGGTTAGCAAGAAGTCAACATGTGAATTTAGTGTCGCAGATCCAGCCCAGTGTTGCTTAAATTGGTTTTCAATTCATTTTGGCCTTTTTACTGTAATCCATCCACTTTAGGCGCTGGACCGGATTGTTCCTGTCTTGAAAGTGTGAAAAACAAAACTAGTTCATTTTAAATGGTTTAAGCACTTTACACTGCGTTTAGTGACCAGAGCGGAGTTTGTCAGCAACGGCAAAGCGAACAACAACTAGCATGTTAATGTGCACTTCCTGATTATTGCACAATTAATTGCTTTCTAACAGGATATTGACAGCACAAAGCTGTTGGTACTTTGCAGTGACATCATGCTGGGGATGTTGTATGTCTATCTCTATGGGGGAATGTATGGTGGGACACACATTAGCAAAGGACTAATCTGAAAACTCAAATTTACAAAATGGTTTTAAGCAGCACATCTTTAGGACCCTGAGAACAATACAAGCGTTTATGGTCCTGTTTAGGAGTTTGATTTTCAAAAAAGGTGAAAGTGACTAACTGAAAAACTGTTTGCTAATGCTAGGTAGCTTGTGATGGTAATGTTTTTAGAGAGGGACTTGTTTAACAGTACAAATCAGTTCACCTGTTTTAGATCCAACTTAACCGGTACTTTCTGGTCAGATTGTGTTAAAGTAAAACTCAGATTAAAGATGAACAAGCCTCGGATAGCCTAGAGCAGTGCTTACAGTTAGCATCACACACCCAGGGAATGTTGCTGACAGCAGCTGCAGAGTATCACTAGCCCCTTCCAGTGTTGAATTCTAGAGACTCTTATCATTCCATGCGTTCGCTCTGTCGCGGGGCTCAATGAAGACTCAGGCAAGATCGATTTTCCAAGTGCAGGTGGATTTTATTGTGCCAGTGTCCAAAGTGCAAAAATCCCCAAACAGTGCAAAAATATTTACAGTGAGCAAAAATGACCCGTCAGTATTTACATCAAAAGGAAAAATAAATGAGTCCAACTTTAACTCTCCTTCTGAACTTTCTGCAGCACACTGATGTTACCTGCTGTGTAACCAGTGGCAGACTGATTGGCAGCCAGGAAGGGCTCCCCTTTATACCCCCTTGCCCCTCCCACTGAGCAATATATAAAAATTATTATAGAAATAAACTATTTAATTTCAAACCTACATCATACCTTCTTCATATGACAAACAGTAATACTGTACATTAAGAGATGAAAATAAAGGCTTAATAACGTATAAAAAGTCATCTTACATAACGCGTCCACGTGGTCAGCACCATGGCGCTTAACAGCGCCTATTTCAACTACCGGGAAACAGCAACTGTTTACAGAGGCGCTGGGGAGAGAGAGACGGCGGCAGTGAACAGGTAGGAAATAAAATATCTAACGCGCCAAGTGTGCACCCTTGGCTAATTAGTAGCGGAGGAAAGAGGGGAAAACGCAGGTAATAACGCATACGGCACGGACGGACAAGAGCGAGGAAAGCAAGGAGGAACTCGTGTGTAAAAGCGTGATGACTAGCGGTGTGTGGCGCTGGCACCGCCAGTGTGGCCGCAGTACATTTAGGGGAAACACCGCCTAGAATCAGAGATGGACTGGCTCTGCCACATTATCCCTCCCTTCCAGAAGTTCGGCACTGTGGGGCAACCTGGACAGGTAATCAGCTACGACATTCACCTTGCCAGCACGGTGTCGAATGGAGAACCTGAAGGGCTGAAGGGCAAGATACCATCTGGTCAGACGACTGTTATGGTCCTTCATGGTGTTTATCCATGTCAGGGCTCGATGATCGGTTTCCAGGTCAAACTCTCGCCCCTAGTAAGTAATACCGCAAGCTTTCTAATGCCCACTTCTTGATGGCCAGCCCTCTTCTCAACAGCAGAGTAGCGGGTCTCACGTGGTTGGAGCTTACACTCAGGTATAGTACTGGCTGCTCCTCTCCTGGTTTCCTGAACCAGCACTGCTCCAAGGCCAACTGTGGAGGCATCGACCTCCGAACCAGAAACCCTCTTGGTGAAGTCTGGACTCTTCAGCACAGGGGACGAGCACAGGTGAGCTTTGAGGTGGTGAAAGCTGCAATCTTCAGTCCAAATGACTGGGTTCCGCTGGGCTTTGGCAGTGAGTGCAGTGAGGGGAGCGGCAATGGTGGCAAACCCTGGCACGAACCTTCTATACCACCCTGCCAACCCAAGGAAGGACCGTGACCTCTTTCTTTGTGCATGGTCTTGGGGATTTCAGGATTGCCTCGACTTTGTCCACTTGAGGCCTAACCTCCTCCTCGGCCCATCTGGTAGCCGAGGTAGCGCTCTCCTGCCGAGCCCATTCACACTTTGCCGGGTTCAGGGTCAACCCTGCTCGCTGGATTCTCTTCAGCACTAGGGAGATGTGTTGAACATGATCCTCCCAGGTCTCACTTAAGATGACAACATCATCCAGGTAAGCTGCACTGCAATGTCCACATCCCTGGAGAACTTTATCCATTAGACGTTGGAACGTGGCGGGTGCTCCATGCAGCCCGAATGGCATCACAGTAAACTGAAACAGTCCAGCAGGTGTTTGGAAGGCTGTGTAAGGTCCGTGAGGACTTTTCGAGGGCACTTGCCAGTATCCTTTGCAAAGGTCCAGTGTGGTGATGTACTTGGCTGCGCCTAATCCTTTCCAGCAAGTCATCAATCCTTGGCATAGATATGCATCAAATTCAGACACTGAATTCATCTTTCTGAATTCAATGCAGATGCTGAGTGTCAAGTCTTTCTTAAATACAATTACCACAGGGCTGCTCCACTCAGAATTGGAAGGCTCAATGACTCCCAGCTTCAGCATTTCTTTATCTCGTCCCTGGAGCTTTCACCAGCTGCTGTGGAACACGATAAGGCCTTTGACGGATTGGACGGCCGCTTCAGTCGGATCACATGCTCAACAACTGCAGTTCTTGCCAGGCTAGCGCTGAACAGTGAGGACACCTCCTGAAGGTCTGCAGTAGCTGTGCGGCTTGCTCAGGAGGGAGATGAACCAGCATTGGGGCTGCGGTGTTGGTCAGTCCCTCCAGTCCCATGTCCGGCTCCTCCTCATCCTCCTCTTCGCCCCACTCCTCCGACCAACAGGGCCTTTGTCGGAGTCTGAACTGGACGCCCCTCCACTCCTTCAGGAGGTTAACATGGTAAGTCTGTTTGGACTTCTTTTGTCTGGGTGCAGAACCTGAGGTGACAGGGCCTATCTTATGCAACAGTGTAAGGGCCTTGCCATTTTGCTAGAAGTTTGTTGGTGGAGGATGGCAGGAGAAGCAGTACCTTCTGGCCGGGCTGGAACCCCGACGCGGGCTTGACGGTCATACCACGCCTTCTGGGCTTTTTGAGCATCCCGCAGGTTTTTTCCAGCCTCTCCTAAGTATTCAGCCAGTCTCTCGTGATCTCCAAGACAAACTGACAATGCTCCGGTCCCTGTATGGTTGGTCTGCCCTCCCATTGTTTGGCGGAGAAGGTCTAGTGGCTCCCTGCACATCCCAGCCATACATCAGTTCAAATGGGGAGGAACCCAGTTGATGCCTGTGGAACTTCACGATAGGCAAATAGAATGAAGGGTAGCCAGCGGTCCCAGTCCTTGCCAGTGTCATGGACAAACTTTTGTAACATCCGCTTCAATGTCTGATTAAATCTCTCCACTAGTCCATCAGTTTGTGGGTGGTACGGGGTGGTTTTGATGGAGGTGATACCCAGTTGCTGCTGGAAAAGGCTCATCAGACGAGACGCGGAAGTTGGTGCCTTGGTCAGTGAGGATCTCATCAGGTATGCCAACCCTAGAGAACAGCTGGATGAGGGCTCGAAGGACAGCAGGGGCAGTAATGGTCCTCAGTGGAAAAGCCTCTGGAAATCTGGTAGCGTAGTCCGCGATGACCAGGATGTACTGATGTCCACTGCTGCTCTTCACCAGGGGCCCCACAATGTCCATGGCGATCCTTCGGAAGGGAGTCGATATCACCGGAAGAGGCTGTAGAAACGCACGGTCAGTTTTTCGCACAGGACAGGTTTTTTGACAGGTAGGACAGGTAGCGCAGTATTTTTGAATATCAGCATACATAGATGGCCAATAAAACCGAACTCACGCGAGAAAGGTTTTGTGTCGACTCAAGGTGACCTGCCCATGGAATTGTGTGCGCAAGGTGCATGACAAGGGTCCTACAGCTAAGAGGAACAACAAGGCGTTTGCACTCATTACTAACAACATACAAAATTTCATTGTCAATAATACACTTCTCTTGACTCAGACAATCACTGGTTTCTTTTCCCACCTTAGCAAACAGACATTTCAAGGTTTCATCATGGCTCTGCAACTCAACAAAATTTTCTGGCACATTCCACACAAAAGATTCACCCTCTTCAGGTTTCAGACCACATTTGTTTTCAAATCGCCATGATCGGCGAGACTTCCTGGCCCTTTGGTGCCGCCTCACACAGACTACTGTCCAAGTCTGGCAGAGGTTGGACTCTGCCTTTGCCTGTGCTCGGGTGAGAACAGGACAATACACATTCAACAAACAGTCCCCATTCCCTTCAGAGTCAACTTCCTCAGGCACTTCACTTCCATTTAACAAGTCCATTAAAACAGGTAAATCCCAGCCAAGGATGGCATCTACAGGTAATTTTTCTACAACTCCCACAGTCAGAAGGTAAGGCTGGTCGGCCACAGTCACCGGCCACATCCACCGTAGGGATAAGGGTGGCTATCCTCACGCACAAAATATCCACTGTCTTGCTGTAATCCATGCTGCTAACAGGCACTGAGCTACGCTGATCAGAGATGTAAAACTACCAGTGTCCAACAAAGCAGAAATCTCACAGCCATTGATCAGTACATTTTTGAAGTTGCACAGTATTTTCCACCTCTACAGAGCTCCCTGACTTAATCTTGGAGGATAGCAGGTCTGCTAACTTTGGCTTTGCTAACTGGCAAACTGAAGCTTTGTGACCAGGCTGTTGGCAGCAAAAACAAAACAAACTCCTTACCAGGTCCTCGCTGGTTTGGGGCTGAACTGGTGGTACCTGGCTGGTCCTGACTGGGGTCACGCCTTGCTGGTCTGGGGGAAGTGGTTGAGCTGGTGCACGCTGAGATGCGGTGGCTGACCGGGCAGCAGGTCCTCCCTGCGAGCTGCTGAGGTACTGCATGGCCAACTTGGCAGCGTGTGAGTCCGCCGGGCTGGCTCATGTTCTTCACCCAGGTCCTCACCTCGAAGGGGAACACCGCAGGAGCTGCTCCATAATAATCGCCTCCCGATCTCCTCCTTGGTACGCTCCTCTGGTCGAATCCAGCGACGGTAGAGTCCTCTGAGGCGGTGATAGGTCTCCGTGGGGCTCTCCAGGTGGCAGGGTGGAGGAGCGAAACTGGTGGCGGTAGGTTTCCGTAGGCTGTCAAATTTGGCCAGCAGAGCCACCTTCAGGTCCCCGTAACAGTGGGCCCTCTCCTCATCCATGGCGGAATAGGCCTCCAGTGCTTTCCCACTCAGTAGGGGTACCAGTCGACATGCCCACTCCTCCTCTGGCCACCTCCAGGTTTTAGCTATTCGCTCAAAACGTAACAGATAGTTCTCCATGTCTTCCCATTTTGGTATTGGGGTATTTTAGGCTCACTGAAATGTCTCCATTCAGGTCTGGGTATTTCAGCCTGTTCCGAGCTTGACGCTGCAGCTCAACAGCACCATCGATCTCCATGCGACTCCCATAGAAGGATCTCTGACCTCAGGGGTTGGCAGTCCCATCCTTGACTACTGGCTGCTGTCGACGTTGGAGTAAGTGCCTCATGGTATACAGGCCGGATTGGAGCAGGTAGATGTGGCACCGGGACGAGCTCTGGGAGCTGGTTGAGGAGGCGGTATGTGCTGAACCACACTCTCTGCTGCAGGGAGGGAGGCTCAGGCCTCCCGGAGTTCTGCCAGCAAGCCTCTTCCCGGGCGCTGCTGGCCTACTAAGAACTCCTCATCAAAGTCACCATTTCCTGTCTAGGCTCAGACAATGGCTCTGGTTTGTCCTCCCACTCATCCTCCTCCTCTGTCTCCCATACTGTGTCTGAGCTCCTGTCCTCTGGCTGTTGCACACGGCTTTGTGACCGAAGGCCTGTGCGCTTTGGAAGTCGGGCACTATTCTTCCGACTTGCCATCCCACTTCTGACACCAGATGTCGCGGTTCTCAATGAAGACTCAGGCAAGATAGATTTTCCAAGTGCAGGTGGATTTTATTGTGCCAGTTTCCAAAGTGCAAAAATCCTCAAACAGTGCAAAAATATTTACAGTGAGCAAAATGACCCACAGTATTTACATCAAAAGGAAAAATAAATGAGTCCAACTTTAACTCTCCTTCTGAACTTTCTGCAGCACACTGATGTTACCTGCTGTGTAACCAGTGGCAGACTGATTGGCAGCCAGGAAGGGCTCCCCTTTATACCCCCTTGCCCCTCCCACTGAGCAATATATAAAAATTATTATAGAAATAAACTATTTAATTTCAAACCTACATCATACCTTCTTCATATGACAAACAGTAATACTGTACATTAAGAGATGAAAATAAAGGCTTAATAACGATAAAAAGTCATCTTACATAACGCGGTCACGTGGTCAGCACCATGGCGCTAACAGCGCTATTTCAACTACCGGGAAATAGCAACTCGTTTGGCAGAGGCGCCGTTGGGGGGAGAGAGACGGCGGCAGTGAACAGGTAGGAAATAAAATATCTAACGCCGCCAAGTGTGCAACATGGCTAATTAGTAGCGGAGGAAAGAGGGGGAAAACGGCAGGTAATAACGATACGCACGGACGGATAAGAGCGAGGAAAGCAAGGGAGGAACTGCGTGCGTGTGTGCGTGATGACTCAGCGTGTGTGTGCGCGGGCACCGCCAGTGTGGCCGCAGTACATTTAGGGGGGAAACACCGCCTAGAATCAGAGATGGACTGGCTCCGTCACAGCTCCAACACATTTTCAGCAAGCCCTGGAGTCTCAAAATGGCTTCCCATTCAAATCAATGGTCCGAGCTCAATGGTGCAGAATTCTAGATTAGCCTAACCGGCTAGGTACTTCCGATTGGACATGAGCAGTAATGCTCTTTTCGTCCGTGGGCACATGTGAATGCATGCGAGTGCTCGCATGGAGCGTGGGCTTGTATATCACGTGATCACTTTGACCAATGAGAGCAAGAGGAGCTAGAGCGGAGCAGAGCGCAGTTGGAGCTAATGATTAAAAAGCGTTTTTAAGACAATTGGAGGATTTTTGATTTGATGATCTAAAAATAGGCCATTACGTCAACTGCAATCAGCTACAAGCTAGCAATTCCCTATCCAGTTATTTTAATAGATCCATGATTTTCCGTGGTAGAGTTAGCGTTAGCCTCCAAACATCACAAACTATGAAAAAACAGAACTCTTTTGGCGAGTGGCAACACCAGAGACTTGCTAGAAAACATCACTACATGTAGCAATGTTTTGTGTAGATTAATAACATGAGTTAGTGGCTAAATTAGCATACATGCTGACGACCACATAATAAATATTTTTATATTTGGCGCTATTTAGCGTTTTCCACACCAAGGAGGCCCCAAGGTAACTGTGCCAGTGGAAACAAGGCTTTAGAAACTGGAGTTAGAAGTTTGATATTGACCACTAGTCTTTCTTGCTGCCAGGTATATCATATAAACAACCACCCTTCATCTGTGCTGTCTACAAACATCTACATGAATGCTGAATGAAATGTGCTGTCCTATTAACATGACTGTGTGGGACAGAAGGTTTATGTCAGCAGCAGGCTCTGTGCAACTATTCTAAACTTGTCACATCTGGAATGGTTGAGTTTAGATAAGATAAGATAGGACTTTATTGATCTCACAATGGAGAAATCACTAAAGTCCTATCTTATCTTATCTTATCTTATCTTTGACCTCTAGACCTGCTTCTATAGTATATCTATGGGGGCAAGACACATGTTGCAGGAACATAATATGAGCTGTAGCCCAGGAGCTTGTATTGCATGGTGTGTTGTCTAGATCTCCTCTTCTTTTGTTGAGTGAGCACACAGCCTTGTCTGTGGCCTGCTCCACCAGCTCTGCCTGTGCACCAGGAGTTAAAGTGGGACAGGGATGAGGAATGTGGCCTGTGTCCCTAAACAGTGATGGAGCATGATGCAGTCTGATTAGATGACACTGCTCTACTCTGAATCCATTACAGGAGACAGTTTCCCTGGAGAGGGTCAGTACAGCCAGGCCTGCCAGTTTTTTTTCCATGTATTTGATCAAAACTGCTCCAATACAGATTAGGGATGGGCATGATTAGTCGACTAATCGATAATTGATCATTAAGAATTTCTGCAATCACGTGCATTT
This sequence comes from Odontamblyopus lacepedii, assembly GCA_034769755.1. Taxonomy (NCBI): domain Eukaryota; kingdom Metazoa; phylum Chordata; class Actinopteri; order Gobiiformes; family Gobiidae; genus Odontamblyopus; species Odontamblyopus lacepedii. The sequence goes on along the minus strand of CM068350.1, from coordinate 297,646 downwards.
TAATTGACAAACTGAATGTAGGTTGCTGTGCGTAACGTAGCGTAAGGAGCACAAAGACAAAAAGTCAGGTGACCCCTCCCTGAACTTGTGGAGAAGAAATTGCAGCTAAAATCGGGCAAATTCTCCTGTAGTGTGTGGCGGCCTTTCTGGTACATTTCAGATTTGGTCAGTAGTGGGCTTGCCAATAAATCTAAATCAAATCAATCAAATCTAAAATTGCAATATATCCCAAGATCAACTGCAAACATATGTTTCCTTTAAGCTGACCAAGTAACTATAGAACAAAAGCTAACAGACAGTGAAGATGACCAAGCCTGTAGTGTAAAAAACAAATGACCAGTAAATAGTCTTATTATAACAATATAATCGCCAATATATTTATCCATCCATCCATCTTCTCCCGCTTAATCCGGCTGGGTCGCGGGGGCAGTTTGCTGCCCAATCCTCATAGCACCTGACCCCCTATGAACCCCTCTGCAGGTGGTGAGCCCACAGGAGGGTGGACAACATGGTCCTTGATGTTAGTTCATAGGGGTGCGGGCATGTTTTGGGTTGATGGGGGAAACCGGAGTACCCGGAGGAAACCCATCCAGACACAGGAAGAACATGCAAACTCCACACAGAAAGGCCCAGGCGACCCGGGGATCGAACCCTCAACCTTCTTGCTGTGAGGCCTGAGTGTTGCCACTCAGCCACCGTGCCGCCGCCAATATATTTAGTGATGTAAAAATTCACTGTAAATCTTCAACTGATTATAAAACTTAGGTTTGGCTCTAATGTATTTAAAATTTAGTTTATTTAGGCTACATTTATTGTTAGTCTGGCACTTTGTCATATTTAAAGACAGTAGGCCATCTTAATGGGATTTTTGCATGACATTCAAGCTAGTAAAGAAAGCACTGTAAGCAAACTACCGCTGTTAGCCATTAGAGGTAAATGTGCACGTGGTAGTTAATGATATGCGTAAATGGCGACCATTCACAGCTCTATTCACAGCTCATTTACATATCAGTGCAGGTCCAGTGTGTGTGTATGCAGCCACTATAGTCACTTTACAGTTGGCCCGTGTAAGAAATCAGGTTGTTTATGTGTAGGAGCTACAGCAGATAAGCGCTAACCGATGAGAAAGGACAATCTCCAAACCCGACACATTTGCAGCATTCACTGCTCATACAGGCTCCTCTCAGATCACAGTTCTTTTCTTCTTCTTTTAATCCTGACTCAAAACGATTGTCCATAAAAATAATATAATTCAGCATGTTGACAGCAGCTGTGCGTCCTCTGATAAAAACAGCAGTAGTTTTGTTGCTGGCCTAAACTGCGCTAAAGTTCACTTTTATTCATAGTTGGTATCGTGGATCAGACACAAGAGCATTTAAAGTAATGTCTTATTGTTGCACACTGATAAAAACAATGGCACGGGAGTCACATAACATGACTCTGGAGGTGTGTTCAGGGGCCATACAGCGTCACAGACATAGACAAGTTACTCCGCAGATAAATATTAGGGCATTTATCTGTTTGTAAATAGGATTAAATGGACATAATATAGAGTCTAAGCTTTATAACAAGGTATAACATGCCCACATGGACTACCGGCCTACTGTATATCGGCAAGATTTAGGCTGACACAACATGTACTCATGAACAACAACAGTGCAGGTCCAGAACGGACACATGTTCTTCCACACGTGTGTAATAGTGCTGTTATTCCACTGACACTATCGCTCCTTCATAAACACAGCTCCTCACTTCCTGCTGCTCACTCCACTGCTCCGTCCGGATCCTCCATTTTCACACAAACTCGCCCTGAATCTAGCTCACTGTGTGATTTAAATGACGGCCTGTATTTCGAACTAACATCTGATAATTACAAACCCAATGCTACAAACAATGACTTGTCACTAAAAGTGAGTTATCTTTGGACACTTGTGGTGAAAGTGAGCACTGCACTTATCTATATCCTGCTTTTGGTTATTTATGGAAAATCGGTGTGCAGGAACATGGGTGATGTTTTACAGCTCACCATAAAGAGAATTAGAATAGAGCCCAAGAGAGATCACTAGATTAATCAAACATGCATGGTCGGATGATATCAAAACCTCTTCAGGCATGTTTTTGATGAGGTTATAACATTATAAGGTGGGAGAAAGCTCCAAAAAGTCAATATTGCATAATATCCCCTCTTTAAGTTGGTTTTATCGCAGTATTGCAGTTGTATATTATGTAAATCTTGTTCCCTCTCTGTATTCTGTTGGCAGGTGTACGTGTCTCTGATCCCCATCATTGGAGGGGTGCTGCTAGCCACAATCACAGAACTGTCCTTTGATGTGTCCGGCCTCATCAGTGCCCTGGCCGCTACGCTCTGCTTCTCTCTGCAGAACATCTTCTCCAAAAAGGTCCGCAGCACCACTCACTAATGCATGCACACACCAGGGTTTCCTATAGCACTGCCGCACCACAAAAGCCCAGCATGTTTAACTCCACACTTCTCAAATGAAATGGTTCTTATACTGTATCAAGATCATGTTTGGTCTTCCATTTACCCTCACACCAGACCATGTCTAAAACAGTACTGTTCTAAATTTGTGTTTTTCAAACTCTGGTTTGTGAGCTCCTTCAGCAGATTCTCTGAACAGCTCTTCAGTGCCTTTTCCTAATTTAGAGTTCAGTTTCTCCTGGTTTAACCTTACATTAGACCTGGAACACCACTTTACCATACAACTCTGTTTCCTACAGGAGACTATAGTGGCCCCCATAGTCTAAATTAAACAGGACAATATATTGGCAAAACTACATTAGCCTTTGTTTGCCCATTGTATTATCACAATCTTACAAAAGAGACTAAAAATGGGAATAGATTAAATGAAATGAATCTCCAAAATGTCTACCTTTATATTCTTTAAATAATTTTTTTTGAAGGTGTCAGTAAATGTGCTATGTGAATAAAACACAATGTATTTTATGTAGATTTTATAACTTTATAAATGCCAGAAAGCCAACTGCAAGGACTATGGGATGAGTGAGGTTACAGTGTTTTATTCCTCTACATCTTCTGGTCTGTGGATGTGGGTATGGGGCTGCTGGGGTCACTGAGGATGGGGTCAAGGCTGTGTTTTCAGGGTCACCAGGATATAGTGTCGCCTTTGTAATCCAGCAGAGCTCCATGGTACTTCTCACTTAGAGATTCCATCACCTTCAGCATCCCCTGCACGCTCCCCTGGACATCTAGCACTGTCTGCAGGCCACACACAGGAGGTCAGGCTTATACCATTGAATGAAAACCTTCTGAACAGTAGTTGCATAGTTTAAGATTTATCAGATCATTAGAGTCTCACGTTAGGCCCAGTTCAGTGCACACCCATCCTGGGTGTAGCAGGACACACAGCACCTCGTCCTTCTGCAGCTCCAGACATGCACACATAGACAGCATATTCAACGCCACCTGGAGGAGGAGAAGGGAATAACATGGTCAAATCAGATTAATCTGACTGGAGGGGGCCAAGGCCAGACCCGGGCCAGACCAAACCATGCAGCCTTACGTTACTGGCTCGATAGGGCACCAGCTTGAATCAGTCGTATTGCTCTTTAGCCAGTTTGATGGAGCTGCCCGATGTGGAGACATTGATCACTGCTGCTTTGCGACGTGACATCCCTGGTTTCCCATGAGCCTTTGCTGCAGCATGAAGATGTGGACGAAACTCCTGAGCACACAACATTGCGAGAGATGATTGGAACTTTGCAGTGAGATGCATGCAGGTTTCAGGTTACCTTCTTGTGTCTCCTTCATATTATCCATTAGAATGTGTCCTGTTAATGACAATTACAAAACAGCACTGTTTAATCTTGTCTGAAGTGCTGTTTAAAAGTAAATAAATCCACACAGCGAGGATCGGAGTGAAGCTGCTGCACTAAACTCATTCCACAAATAATAATAACACAATTTTGCATCTAAACTAGAAGTGCAATGCTCTGATCTTTGGAACATTATAGAGTTTCAATGCCAGATGTTTTACTGTAAACAGGAAACGGCTGACACAACATGTGCTATACTTTTGTGTGCTTTTTGCTGCACATTTAAATAGTTTAAGACTTAAAAATGCTGTAGTGTGTGTGGCAGGCTTTAGTGGGTGAATTGTGTTTTTTCTTTTTTTTTTTTTAACCTTTATTTACCCAGGAAAGTCCCATTGAGATCACTAATCTCTTTTTCAAGGGAGTCCTGCCCTGCACACATCACTTTCACACTAGGCAACGTGGGTGAAGTGTCTTGCCTAAGGACACAACGACAGTTTTCTGTGACTGGCGCCCCCCTGTGGCACCTAGAATTCCCAGTGGTCTCCCATCCAAGTACTAACCAGGCCAGGCCCTGCTGAGCTTCTGAGATCTGACGGGATCAGGCTTTGACGAGCCGGTATGGCCACGGTCTTGTACCTGTATGACGACCATGGGCCCGACCATGTTGGTGCTGCAGCTCATTGCCATCTGCTCCACAGTGCTCTCACATAGGGGGCTGTAGAATGTCACCGCTGCGTTGTTTATGACTACATTAACTCCTGTCTGTCCAATCAGAGCCCACCTGCTGAATACTCTTTGGATCTGCAACATCTATGGTATTAGAGTCACAATATAAAGATTTGAGATCTTGAAGTTTTCTACCAGGAAGGATTAGTATCATTCATTGCAGGCCCACAAGCTCAAGTTACATCAGTATAAACTGTTAAAGTTTAAACTTTGTAAATGAGAATTGGTTGTTAAACTTCTGACCTGGTGAAATAAAGTGTAGTGTTACAAGGATATTATTATGTTTTAACTCTGTCCTTCACTAAAGCACGTGGGACAAAGTGCTTGTGGTCAAAGCCATCAAGTACTGAGCATAGACTGTATAAAGAAGTGGACTAAGGGTACATTCAGCTCCAGCCAAATGAAGCTCATTGAAGCTAGCAGTTATAGCAGCGAATATGGAGCAGAGTTCCTTATTTGGAATGCTGACCACAAGTATCATAGCAACCAAAGAGCCTATCAGGAGTGAGGCTGTTGAACTCTCTCTTTCCAGCAACAGATTTGGTTGACAGCGCTGCTCCCTGCCTGTGCCCTGCCTCCACCCTGCCTGTGCCCTGCCTCCACCCTGCCTGTGCCCTGCCTCCACCCTGCCTGTGTGCTTAGCTGTCAATCAAATCTGTTGCTAACCGTAGCTGGAGGGACCTAGGGGAAAGAGGGTGTCTAATTGGTCTGTTATAAATGTTCATATCTTCACTCACGGACAGAATCGTGAAAATAAGAACACCAGGATCATGCAAAGTGGATTAATACGAACATTTTAAGACAAAATGATAGATGAATGAAGGCCCATGAGCACTTCCTGTTTGGAACGAAGTGGCGCTAAGAGGCACATAAATATCAATCAAACTTTATTTCTATAGCACCTTCCAACAATCAAAGCTGACCAAAGTGCTGATATATATGTATTTTTTCATAGAAAACTTAATCCTGGCATGTGCAAGGAAGGGAAAATGTGGTTACCAGGGTCATTTGAGCCCATGTGCGGTGTGATCGGTATCCCACGACAGGCCTACTTAGGACTCGCCCATTCTGAGCACCATGATGATGTCTGGGTGTTTCTCTGCCAGAGCCCTCAGCCCCTGAGAAACACACGTTTTGTTCATGTGTGTGCTTGTTTGGCTCCAGGACCAATGAAACCTTAACGCCACAGCTTCACATAAGCAATTTGCATTGACATTCAGGATGTACAAAATAAGATATCAGGTTATTGTTGTATTGTAGTACATGTATAATTTTCAATTAGTTGATTGCTTCTGTCCATGTGCTGTCTGTGACTCTGCTCCTGCAGCACTTGAGCATCTGTAGTTATGTGATAAAATGTTATAAGAATGTCTGACTTGAAAATTGTAGCACAGAGAAATACTAGAAACATTTCCATTTCTTTGGTCACAGCAGCTCAACTTTAGGATTGAGGTTAATGCATACTTTATTTATTCCCGTAGGGAAGTTTGTTTTCTGCATTTGACCTATCCTCAGTTCTGCTAGGGTCCCATCTCCAGAACTTGAGCAAGTCTTGGTCAGGAGGACCACCTTAGCTGGAGTGACTGACCAAAGTGCTTTGGGTTTATGGGAAATGCACCCAAACAACATGCAAATTCTGACACACACAGAGTGTGAATGTGAGAGTGCACAAAGGGTCTTGATAATTAAGAGTTTACTTCTCTGCAGGTGTCCATAAAGACACAAAACCAGATCCAGGACTCACCTGGGCTTTGGGTCCATCTGGGTCACTTTACTGAGTGGCTTCTGAGTCTCTGTGATCTGTCGCACCAGCTCCAGACTGATGCCTTGGTTTGCTCTTGTGATCAGTACACTGTAGGCAGACGTGTCCTCTACACAGAGACTGTCTATGTAAGCCTGATGTGTCCTCTGTGACCCTCTGTGTGTTACACCTGCTCCTCAGATCCTCTGAGTCTCACCAGTTCATTTTGCTCTGTTTATAAGCTTGGATGATTCCTCTGGTAAATACTTATATTTGTGCTGTGTCTCTGTGAGTAGCCGTGTGCAGATGTTCACTCTGTTCAGAGCCCAGAGCCCAAAGACTGAGAAGAGTCTTTACACATGTACTGTTGTGTTCTGTTTTCTTCACTTTGTATCTGTGAGTTCAAAATGCATGTGAAATGTGTATGCATCATTCCAAGTCATTGTGTCCAGTCATGATGAATATTAATAATTACACATGGTTTCAGATACAGTGACTTAACAGGTAGAACCACCATGTGTCTAAAGGATGATCGTTTACGACCCCTGTCCTTGCAGCCCCTGCATGGGACAGTAGATGGAAATGAGGCTTCAGCTATAATGCATTGTCTTAACATTCATGTTGTATCATGGCTGCCCACCCCTACCCCTGCTGCAAAGAGTTGACCTGCACAGGCTTTCACCCTGGACAGAATCAGAACCAAGGTCCTGCAGGTATGGATCTAACATGCCCATCGACCAAGTTCGCTCCCAAGTATACAACAAGCCACTGCAGATGGCACTGTTGCATTACCAATTACCAATGGGGAATGGCCACAAACCTGTCAATCTGCTGGTAAGGCAGGACACCGGAACAGAACGGGACCCTTCTTCAGAAGTATACAGAAGGCATTTGTAGCATATCTTCTATACATATCTATATATATATATTTGTGTATTGTCAGGTGCTGCGTGACACTCGGATCCACCACCTGCGCCTGCTCAACGTGCTGGGCTTTAATGCCGTCATCTTCATGCTTCCCACCTGGATCCTGGTCGACCTGGCGTCCTTCCTCGTTGATGCAGACCTTGTAAGTAGGTTGCTCTGATACTGACACTATCAGCCAAGGCTCAGATTCTGCACATTTTTCAGGTATCAATATTAGTGAGTGATAAATCCAAACATCCAAACACAATTATTTCCTTTCTGTTTCTCTTACTCTGAGCAGTTGTATACATGTGCTAGCTCCTAATAGTAATCTGTCTATGCTGTTACATGCAGCATACAGATTTCTCCAGATGTGTTATTGGGATCTGGGATCATTCATTCACAACACCTGAATTGTACTTTTTGGGTTTACGTGCAATTTGTTAAATCTGTTTCAACAGGACTAGTCCAGTTTGTTTTTTTTTACCCTCCTGTGGGCTCACCACTTGCAGAGGGGTTCATAGGGGGGGTCAGGTGCTATGAGTATTGGGCAGCCCAGCTGCCCCCGCGACCCAGCCGGATTAAGCGGGAGAAGATGGATGGATGGATGGATGGATGGATAGTCCAGTTTTCCAGTTGCTGGCATGCATATAAATGCAGTGAGTAATAATGACAGAAAAGACATTTGTGTGATGTCTGATGCCTTCATTTAGGAGTGGAAGTACAACCAGTGAGCGGCAGAGGTGATCATTATTGTACTTAATTTGCCTCCGTGAAATGATCTTTTACGCTCAACTAGGGGTGTATGTAGAGCTGAGACAAAAATAGAATGATCAATAGATGGCGATCTAAACTTAAGTTGATCTCGATGAGAAAGTATATTTTAATTGTCAGGTAGCTGAAGGGGCACCACAGCCTCTTGTTTAGGTGAAAGCCCCGAGTCAGGGCCAAGCTTTGGCTCCTCATGTGTCCTCGAGTTTCAAGTTTTGACTTAAATCTGCACAGTTTGACTGAAAGCCCTGTCTCTGTCTGCCTCTGTGTGTGCGTCTGCCTCTGTGTGTGCGTCTGCCTCTGTGTGTGCGTCTGCCTCTGTGTGTGTGCGTCTGCCTCTGTGTGTGCGTCTGCCTCTGTGTGTGTGTGCGCCTGCCTCTGTGTGTGCGCCTGCCTCTGTGTGTGTGTGCGCCTGCCTCTGTGTGTGCGTCTGCCTCTGTGTGTGTGTGCGTCTGCCTCTGTGTGTGCGTCTGCCTCTGTGTGTGCCTCTGCCTCTGTGTGTGCGTCTCCCTCTGTGTGTGTGTGCGTCTGCCTCTGTGTGTGCGTCTGCCTGCCTCTGTGTGTGTGTGCGTCTGCCTCTGTGTGTGCGTCTGCCTGCCTCTGTGTGTGTGCGTCTGCCTCTGTGTGTGTGTGTGCGTCTGCCTCTGTGTGTGTGTGAGCATCTGCCTCTGTGTGTGTCGTCCGACTCTGTGTGTGCGTCTGCCTCTGTGTGTGTGCGCCTGCCTCTGTGTGTGTGTGCGCCTGCCTCTGTGAGTGTGCGCGCCTCGCTGTGTGTGCGCCCGCCTCTGTGTGTGTGCCCGCCTCTGTGTGTGTGCGTCTGCCTCTGTGTGTGTGCGTCTGCCTCTGTGTGTGTGCGTCCGCTTCTGTGTGTGTGTGCGTCTGCCTCTGTGTGTGTGCGTCCGCCTCTGTGTGTGTGTGCGTCTGCCTCTGTATGTGCGTCTGCCTCTGTGTGTGTGCGTCCGCCTCTGTGTGTGTGCGTCCGCCTCTGTGTGTGTGCGTCCGCCTCTGTGTGTGTGCGTCCGCCTCCGTGTGTGTGCGTCTGCCTCTGTGTGTGTGCGTCTGCCTCTGTGTGTGTGTCCGCCTCTGTGTGTGCGCCTGCCTCTGTGTGTGCGTCTGCCTCTGTGTGTGTGTCCGCCTCTGTGTGTGCGCCTGCCTCTGTGTGTGTGTGCGCCTGCCTCTGTGTGTGTGCCCGCCTCTGTGTGTGTGCGTCTGCCTCTGTGTGTGTGTGCGTCTGCCTCTGTGTGTGTGCCCGCCTCTGTGTGTGTGCGTCTGCCTCTGTGTGTGTGCGTCCGCCTCTGTGTGTGTGCGTCTGCCTCTGTGTGTGTGCGCCTGCCTCTGTGTGTGTGTGCGCCTGCCTCTGTGTGTGTGTCCGCCTCTGTGTGTGTGCGTCTGCCTCTGTGTGTGTGCGTCCGCCTCTGTGTGTGTGCGTCTGCCTCTGTGTGTGTGCGTCTGCCTCTGTGTGTGTGCGTCCGCTTCTGTGTGTGTGTGCGTCTGCCTCTGTGTGTGCGTCCGCCTCTGTGTGTGTGTGCGTCTGCCTCTGTATGTGCGTCTGCCTCTGTGTGTGTGCGTCCGCCTCTGTGTGTGTAAAAGGTCCGCCTCTGTGTGTGTGCGTCCGCCTCTGTGTGTGTGCGTCCGCCTCTGTGTGTGTGCGTCCGCCTCTGTGTGTGTGCGTGCGGCTCCGTGTTTTTGCGTCTGCCTCTGTGTGTGTGCGTCTGCCTCTGTGTGTGCGTCTGCCTCTGTGTGTGTGCGTCTGCCTGTGTGTGTGTGTGTGTCTGCCTCTGTGTGTGTGTGTGCGTCTGCCTCTGTGTGTGTGTGTGCTTCTGCCTCTGTGTGTGCGTGTGTGTGTGTCTGCCTCTGTGTGTGCGTGTGTGTGTGTCTGCCTCTGTGTGTGCGTGCGTCTGCCTCTGTGTGCGTGCGTCTGCCTCTGTGTGCGTGCGTCTGCCTCTGTGTGTGTGCGTCTGCCTCTGTGTGTGTGTGCGTCTGCCTCTGTGTGTGTGTGCGTCTGCCTCTGTGTGTGTGCGTCTGCCTCTGTGTGTGTGCGTCTGCCTCTGTGTGTGTGCGTCTGCCTCTGTGTGTGTGCGTCCGCCTCTGTGTGTGTGCGTCCGCCTCTGTGTGTGTGCGTCTGCCTCTGTATGTGCGTCTGCCTCTGTGTGTGTGCGTCCGCCTCTGTGTGTGTGCGTCCGCCTCTGTGTGTGTGCGTCCGCCTCTGTGTGTGTGCGTCCGCCTCTGTGTGTGTGCGTCCGCCTCTGTGTGTGTGCGTCCGCCTCTGTGTGTGTGCGTCTGCCTCTGTGTGTGTGTCTGCCTCTGTGTGTGCGTCTGCCTCTGTGTGTGTGCGTCTGCCTGTGTGTGTGTGTGCCTCTGTGTGTGCGTCTGCCTCTGTGTGTGTGTGCGTCTGCCTCTGTGTGTGCGTCTGCCTCTGTGTGTGCGTCTGCCTCTGTGTGTGTGCGTGCGTCTGCCTCTGTGTGTGTGTGTGCGTCTGCCTCTGTGTGTGTGTGTGCGTCTGCCTCTGTGTGTGCATCTGCCTCTGTGTGTGTGTGTGTGCGTCTGCCTCTGTGTGTATGTGCCTCTGTGTGTGTGTGTGCGTGCGTCTGCCTCTGTGTGTGTGCGTCTGCCTCTGTGTGTGTGTGCGTCTGCCTCTGTGTGTGTCGTCTGCCTCTGTGTGTGTGCGGCCTGCGTCTGTGTGTGTGTGCGTCTGCCTCTGTGTGTAAAAGGCCTGCCTCTGTGTGTGTGCGTGCGTCTGCCTCTGTATGTGCGTCTGCCTCTGTATGTGTGAGTCTGACTCTGTGTGTGTGAGTCTGACTCTGTGTGTGTCTGACTCTGTGTAAAAGGCCTGCCTCTGTGTGTGCGTCTGCCTCTGTGTGTGTGCGTCTGCCTCTGTGTGTGTGTGCGTCTGCCTCTGTGTGTGCGTCTGCCTCTGTGTGTGTGTGCGTGCGTCTGCCTCTGTATGTGCGTCTGCCTCTGTATGTGTGCGTCTGCCTCTGTGTGTGTGCGTCTGCCTCTGTGTGTGTCTGCCTCTGTGTGTGCGTCTGCCTCTGTGTGTGTGTGTGCATCTGCCTCTGTGTGTGTGTGCATCTGCCTCTGTGTGTGTCTGCCTCTGTGTGTGTGCCTCTGTGTGTGTGTGCGTCTGCCTCTGTGTGTGCGTCTGCCTCTGTGTGTGTGTGCGTCTGCCTCTGTGTGTGTGTGCGTCTGCCTCTGTGTGTGTGTGCGTCTGCCTCTGTGTGTGTGTGTGTGCGTCTGCCTCTGTGTGTGTGCCTCTGTGTGTGTGCATCTGCCTCTGTGTGTGCGTCTACCTCTGTGTGTGTGCGTCTGCCTCTGTGTGTGCATCTGCCTCTGTGTGTGCGTCTGCCTCTGTGTGTGTGTGTGCGTCTGCCTCTGTGTGTGTGTGTGTGCGTCTGCCTCTGTGTGTGCGTCTGCCTCTGTGTGTATCTGCCTCTGTGTGTGTGTGCCTCTGTGTGTGCGTCTGCCTCTGTGTGTATGTGCCTCTGTGTGTGCGTCTGCCTCTGTGTGTGTGTGCCTCTGTGTGTGCGCGTCTGCCTCTGTGTGTGTGTCTGCCTCTGTGTGTGCGTCTGCCACTGTGTGTGTATGTGCCTCTGTGTATGCGTCTGCCTCTGTGTGTGTTCCTCTGTGTGTGCGTCTGCCTCTGTGTGTGTGCGTCTGCCTCTGTGTGTGTGCGTCTGCCACTGTGTGTGCGCGTCTGCCTCTGTGTGTGTGCGTCTGCCTCTGTGTGTGCGTCTGCCACTGTGTGTGTATGTGCCTCTGTGTGTGCGTCTGCCTCTGTGTGTGTGTGCCTCTGTGTGTGCGTCTGCCTCTGTGTGTGTGCGTCTGCCTCTGTGTGTGTGCGTCTGCCTCTGTGTGTGCGTCTGCCTCTGTGTGTGCGTCTGCCTCTGTGTGTGTGCGTCTGCCTCTGTGTGTATGTGCCTCTGTGTGTGTGCGTCTGCCTGTGTGTGTATGTGCCTCTGTGTGTGTGTGTCTGCCTCTGTGTGTGTGTCTGCCTCTGTGTGTGTGTGTCTGCCTCTGTGTGTGTGTGCCTCTGTGTGTGTGTCTGCCTCTGTGTGTGCGTCTGCCTCTGTGTGTGTGCATCTGCCTCTGTGTGTATGTGCCTCTGTGTGTGTGCGTCTGCCTGTGTGTGTATGTGCCTCTGTGTGTGTGTGTCTGCCTCTGTGTGTGTGTGCCTCTGTGTGTGTGTCTGCCTCTGTGTGTGTGTGTCTGCCTCTGTGTGTGTGTGCCTCTGTGTGTGTGTCTGCCTCTGTGTGTGCGTCTGCCTCTGTGTGTGTGCGTCTGCCTGTGTGTGTATGTGCCTCTGTGTGTGCGTCTGCCTCTGTGTGTGCGTCTGCCTCTGTGTGTGTGTGCCTCTGTGTGTGTGTGTCTGCCTCTGTGTGTGTGTGCCTCTGTGTGTATGTGCCTCTGTGTGTGTGCCTCTGTGTGTGTGGTATCCTCTGGCTGATTCCTCTTTCTGATCCAACCGCAGCTCTTCACCTTTTCTCCTCTTTCTTATCGATATAATCCAAGTTATGGAAAGTAAAAGTTTCTCACAATGAGTAAAACGCAGCCTCCTCAGACCCAGACACTTGGATGGCGCTTTATTAATTTCTCTTTGTTATTTGTGCTGAAGAATTATATTTTTTATACATTTTTTATATTTTTATATTTGTATGTCCACATATGATCTGTAAAACTGTGGGTTCGATCCCTGGGTCGGCCAGGCCTTTCTGTATGGAGTTTGCATGTTCTCCCCGTGTCTGGATGGGTTTCCTCTGGGCTCCGGTTTCCCCCATCAACCCAAAACATGCAGCACCTGAACAAACGTCAAGGACCATGACCTCCACCCTCCTGTGGGCTCCACCTGCAGAGGGGTTCATGGGGGGTCAGGTGCACAGAGGACTGGGCGGTGAACAGCCGGATTAAGCAGGAGAAGATGGATGGATGGCATTTTGATGGGACACAATGAAGTCACTTAGTCACAATAATTTTTGCAAATTATTTATTTATGGGACAGTGCACATTAATCAACATTTACATGTAAATATGCCAGAATTAGCCAGACGGCTATTTTTCATCTGTAGTCCCAGGACAGATGTTGGGTGTCCAACATGTTTTGGGTTGATGGGGGAAACCGGAGCACCCGGAGGAAACCCATCCAGACACGGGGAGGAACATGCAAACTCCACACAGAAAGGCCCGGGCGACCCGGGGATCGAACCCGCAACCTTCTTGCTGTGAGGCCTGAGTGTTGCCACTCAGCCACTGTGCCGCCATTCAATTAAGTGCCTGAACAACTCAAAATGTGTTGGACATAAATGTCCACATATGTGGACGCCAGGTCATAGGACGTTAAGTCATAATTTAGTGCATGTCACATGTTTCTGTTGGTAGTGGTAGCGCGCGCGTGTTTCTGCAGCTAACTGTAATGCTGCTTTTACGGTTAATATGTTGTACAAACTCATTCCAAGCTTTAAATGTGGATTTCTCCAGAAATATTGGTCCTATCAAAGCTGTAGTGATACTGACCCTGCTCTTTATGCCAATCCACATGTCTATGTAATAATATGGAAAATCGAATCCTGTGGGCTCACCACTCACAGAGGAGTTCATAGGGGGTCAGGTGCTGTGAGGATTGGGCAGCTGCCCCCGTGACCCAGCTGGGTTAAGCGGGAGAAGATGGATGAATGGAAAATCGAATCAAAAACCGAGATCCATCAATATGAGAAAAAAAATGGTGATTCTTTTTTTCCCCCCATATAGTGCAGCCCTTGGTGTAGGAAAAAAGCAATTCTGATATACACCATATTGCCAAAAGTATTCGCTTACCTGCCTTGACATCCCATTCTTAATCCATAGGGTTTAATATGATGTGGGTCCACCCTTTGCAGCTATAACAGCTTCAACTCTTATGGGAAGGGGGAAGGTCTGTCCTCAAGGTAAAGGAGTGTGTTTATGGGAATTTTGACTACTCTTCCAGAAGGGCATTTGTGAGGTCACACACTAATGTTGGAGAGACGTCTCCACTCCAGTTCATCCCAAAGGTGTTCTGTTGGGTTGAGGTCAGGACGCTGTGCAGACCAGCCAAGTTCATCCACACCAAACTCTCTCCTCCAGGTCTTTATGGACCTTTGTGCACTGGCCACAGTCATGTTGAAGAGGAAAACTGTTCCCACAAAGCTGGCACATGGAATTGTCCAAAATCTCTTGGTTTGCTGAAGAATTCAGAGTTCTGTTCACTGGAAGTAAGAGGCCAAGCCCAGCTCCTGAAAAACAAGCCCACACCATAATCCCCCTCCACCAAATTTTAGACTTGGCACAAGTACTGTTCTCCTGAAACCGTCAAACCCAGACTTGTCCATCAGATTACCAGATGGACAAGTGTGATTGGTTCCTCCAGAGAAGGCGTCTCCACTGCTCTAGAGTCCAGTGGCGGTGCTTTACACCACTCCCTTCGACACTTTGCGTTGCACTTGGTGATGTGTGGCTTGGATGTAGCTGCTCGGCCGTGGAAACCCATTCCATGAAGCTCTCTCTGCGCTGTTCTTGAGCTAATCTGAAGACCACATGAAATTTGGAGGTCTATAGAGACTGACTCTGCAGAAAGTTGGCGACCTCTGCGCCTCAACGTGCTCAGCTGGATTGCTGTCGTTCCCAATCACTTCCACTCTGTTCTAATCCCACTGACAATCGACTGTGGAATATTTAGGAGCGAGGAGGTTTTTTGGGGGTTTTTTTGCTCCTATGTTAGAAAAGTGAATTGCCTTAGGCCCTATACCCAATTGTTACTGTTATAAAAATAAGAAAAACAGAACGAGTTGATTTGAAACCTTTTGCAGTGGTCTAATGTTCTTCCTCACTTACCTTATGCATCCTAAATAATTCACCATGGTGACTTTATAAGTACTTTTCACAACTCTCGGAGACCAGGGGTTTGCTGTCACGGTAAATCCAAGAACTATTAGCATGCTAATACAGTCCCTAAATGGAAGACTTAATCCCATAACATTTGTTGAAATGACTTCCCCTCTGCTTCACAGTCGGACATGTCGGGCTGGACCAGCACCTTCCTGCTGCTCCTGGTCAGTGGCTTCTGTAACTTTGCCCAGAACGTGATCGCCTTCAGTGTGCTGAACCTGGTCAGCCCTCTGAGCTATGCCGTGGCTAATGCTACCAAGAGGATCATGGTCATCAGCATCTCCCTGTTCATGCTGAGGAACCCTGTCACCCTCACCAACGTCCTGGGCATGATGACTGCCATCGTGGGGGTCTTCCTCTACAACAAGGTCAGTCACGGACAAGTAGGTTAACTTAGATTTACTAACACCATTACTGTCATTCTACTGTTTTTGCTTTTCATGCATTTCATTTGAAAGTGTGCTGCTATGGCTAACCTCGATTACTCCCAAGAGTCTCCACAAGTGAGATCATACGGTGAATATGGTGAATAATATTGATGCCTGGTGCTACTACTCATACTAGTACTAGTATTAGTCAATGTGCTGCCGATACCACTGTAAGCTGTGTCGACTCTTACTTGCCACTCAAAGCTCTGAGCTGAGCAGAGAGGATGTGGACATGAAGCACATTAAGCTGTGGAAAGATTTGGGACTCTTTACACTGAAATTAATCACCATATCACTGTATCGGAAACAATCTGCATCCAGACATGTCGTGTGTGGACTGCCTGAAATACTAGTCAGATGACTAGACTGCCGTGTCATGTCGTCACGATGTCACATGGTCACGTGGGCGGTAAAAACAAGGAAGTGGAGCACCGTGTCTGAAGTTGCAGCAGCCGATTTCGAGCTAAGGAAAATAGCAAACATAAAAACAGTCTTTTCATGGACCCACACTGTTTCACGTTTGTTTAGGGTTTGTTTAAACTGTTTCCCGCAATAGTGTCACATGAGCGATGTCACAAACCCAGCGAATCAGGAAGGTGCAAGTCACAGTGACATGGTCCAGTAAGGACAGCAACTAGAACTCCTACGTCAGCGTATCAGTGTTTTGTCCCCGGTGCCGGATCAGATCTGTACTGAGATGAATCATGGGAGTTGGCGTCTCCAGATCGTTCCATCTCTGGAGCCGGTTTCCATTAGTGTTTGTCCACAACGAAAACGACTCGAATACATCCATCGTGTGGATGGGGCCTTAAAGGTTTTAATAGTTCACAGAATATCAGCACAGTGCTGTGGTTACTTGGTGTTAGGCTAATGTTGCTAAGACAAAAGGAGCAGTTGAACAGAGCGGGTTTAGAGCACATGTCCACATGGGGAAGTGTGGCTGTGGTAAAGGAAAATATATGAAGAAGTCATCCAAGGTAATTCTCTGAATTATATTGGAATTATACCAAACCCACTGATTTTAGTATAAAGTTAAAACACACCATCAAATAAGTATTCCAATGAAGAAGGCAGCCGATAATGAGAAGTGATTTTCTTGAGCTGCTTTTTCAGAGAACAGATGGAAGTTTCTTGAGCCTTTTGCTTTAGTTTGATTGTACAGTCGAGAAATGGGACGACCGGAATTATTTTCTGTTTTACAGATCATAGTTTAGTGTGAAGATGTTAAAAAGTGGACAAGTGTCGTAACACTGCAGTTACTTTAATAGTTTGAATTTGAATTTGAAAACATTTCGGAAAAACATGTGTGGTTCAGTTAAAAAGTTGGATTAAAATGAAAGAATATGTTCATTATTTGAGAATATTCACATTTAGATTTCATTGTGCACTTTACATGTGGGTAACACTGTGAATATGCAAACATACACATGTGTAACAGTAGAAACTGTAGAAACACTAAGAGAAAGTGTTAGTCCAGTGTGTAAGTGATCAGATCAACCAAGCACAGAGAAGGCAACCAGCGAAGCGACGAAATCAGAATTAAATCTAAGCATTATAGAAATATATCAATATATATACGGTGTGTCAGAATCCATTTTGTGTTTAAAAAAATATCTCAATATATTTTAAATATTGAGATGTCGCCCACCTCTAATACATCAGACATATGAGACCAAAACGGGGCTCAAAGCCGGGGCCACATCATGTGAAGTGAACACATCCTGATTCTTCATCATTCAGAAGTTCACCAGAGTCACACCAGAGTCACACCAGAGTCACACCAGAGTCACACCAGAGTCACACCAGAGTCACATAACTACTAAACCTCTGCTATTTCCTCACAGGCCAAATACGACGCCAACAAGGAGAAGAAGCTGTTGCCCACCTCCAAGTCGGACCTGGTGTTCTATGACAGCCCGGCACTGTCTCACTCCCAGTCCAACGGCTCGGGGCCCCTGTCGTCCCCGTCAGCCCCTCTGCAGCACAGTCAGTGGAGCGGCCTCCCGGACCACTTCCAGTACAGCCGGCAGACCTACACGACAAACTATGGCAGCGAGACCCCCCAGTACGTGGTCTGAGGAGCCTCCGAGCCTCTGGTCTGAGGAGCACAGACTGAAGGCGAGTGCAGCCCAGAGACGCTTCACCAGGCCAACACCCGTACCACCTATTTATGAGCTGCAGAGTTCCCACGCTCTCTGGAAATCACCACAGTTTAGTCTGGCACAAAAACGAGTCGATTCTGGAGGAAACTTATTTGACCTCTTGTATCCACCATCTTGTCCTGAGGTAACTCGGCTCTTCTGGATTCCTCCTGTAAAATAAAACCAAAGGCAGTAGATGTTTTTTGGCAATTTGCCGTTTGACATTAAAATGAATAGGCTTAAAGTCCTAAAGTACCTGTTCACTTTATTCACATCCCCGTGTGAATAAACTTTAAAATGAGCCAATCCCGACGTGCTGACACCAAGTGCTGTATTTGATTCCCATCTAAACTGAAGCACGTCTCATTGTTCTGAAGCTGAACCAAAAGTCCAAACCTACATGTAAATATGCAGATAGTAGTGAGTAGAGGTCCTTTTGTCCGAAGGCGTGGGAACCCTGTGTCTGCGCCGCCTGTGTGACAAATCCAAACAGGTTTTGTACAGGAAGATATTTTTCTGTTGTTCATTTGAATGTAGAAAGTATAATTTTTTAATGACTGTTGGGAGTTTTCAGGTGACATGACGGCAGTGTGAAGTTTAAACCTCTTATTCAACTCGTTTCCAGCAAGTCCCCTTTAAAAACATCCTAGTCCCCAATGTTAAAGGTGCACTGTGTAACTTTTGTTGGAATAGTGTGTGCCAGTTGCTTTGCTCCATGGAGATGACATTCCTTTGCCTGGACTGTTTCGTAGTATGGCATTATTTTTCATTTATACAATCCAGATGATTTTATAGTTCAAAAGACACTGCAAAACAACAAGTTTAATGTGGCACTGTGGAACATTCAGACAAACCAGTAACATCTGAATATGTTCTGTAGATCACCGTTTTAAATGATTCACTTTGTGTGGGGGAAATGGGAAAATTAAAGCGAATGAATAAAAAAAGTAACAAGGCCAGTTAATTAAAACCAAACGATGGGAGCTGCCCTCTTGTGGTCGGTGTGTGTGGTGAGCTGCCCTCTTGTGGCTGGTGTGTGTGGTGAGCTGCCCTCTTGTGGTCGGTGTGTGTGGTGAGCTGCCCTCCTGTGGTCAGTGTGTGTGGTGAGCTGCCCTCTTGTGGTCGGTGTGTGTGGTGAGCTGCCCTCTTGTGGTCAGTGTGTGTGGTGAGCTGCCCTCTTGTGGTCGGTGTGTGTGGTGAGCTGCCCTCTTGTGGCTGGTGTGTGTGGTGAGCTGCCCTCTTGTGGTCGGTGTGTGTGGTGAGCTGCCCTCTTGTGGTCGGTGTGTGTGGTGAGCTGCCCTCTTGTGGTCGGTGTGTGTGGTGAGCTGCCCTCTTGTGGCTGGTGTGTGTGGTGAGCTGCCCTCTTGTGGTCGGTGTGTGTGGTGAGCTGCCCTCTTGTGGCTGGTGTGTGTGGTGAGCTGCCCTCTTGTGGCTGGTGTGTGTGGTGAGCTGCCCTCTTGTGGCTGGTGTGTGTGGTGAGCTGCCCTCTTGTGGTCGGTGTGTGTGGTGAGCTGCCCTCTTGTGGTCGGTGTGTGTGGTGAGCTGCCCTCTTGTGGCTGGTGTGTGTGGTGAGCTGCCCTCTTGTGGTCGGTGTGTGTGGTGAGCTGCCCTCTTGTGGTCGGTGTGTGTGGTGAGCTGCCCTCTTGTGGTCGGTGTGTGTGGTGAGCTGCCCTCTTGTGGCTGGTGTGTGTGGTGAGCTGCCCTCTTGTGGTCGGTGTGTGTGGTGAGCTGCCCTCTTGTGGTCGGTGTGTGTGGTGAGCTGCCCTCTTGTGGCTGGTGTGTGGTGAGCTGCCCTCTTGTGGCTGGTCTGCCCTCTTGTGGCTGGTGTGTGTGGTGAGCTGCCCTCTTGTGGTCGGTGTGTGTGGTGAGCTGCCCTCTTGTGGTCGGTGTGTGTGGTGAGCTGCCCTCTTGTGGCTGGTGTGTGTGTGTGCAGAGGAGTTCAGAACAGTGAGGTAAGAGGGCACATTCGGACCCTTTAGCACGAGCACATCTCTGTTTGGCTCCTCCAGGCTTCGCTCTCCTTTTTCATGGTACCAAGTGAGCGAAGCAGAACTCAAATGTGCCAAATAATCTGGTGTCAGCGGGGATCAAACGAGCTCCAGGTGAGAGCAGAGGAGGAGCTGGTTCCGAGCCGGCCGAGCTGGACAGAGAAGGTTCCAGGTTAAAGGGCCCCTGTAGCAGTAGCTCCTGTGTGTGGTCTGCACAGCCTTCTGAACACACATGTGCTGTGGTGTAAATAGCTACAAAAACTGTAAGACTATTTTGTTACCTCCATACAGAAGCCTCATTAGGACAAACTTCAGTGGATCTCAAAGCTTCAGATCCTGAATATAGTGAGACGTTCTGTTATCGAGAAAAGTCTATGACCTATTAGTTTCATACGTCTGTGTACATTAAAATTGTAAAATATTTTATGCAAATCTTTCCCCGGCTCCATTTCGGGGGTTGGTGTTTATAGTATCACTGGAAATGTAAGATCCTGTTGGCTCAAATGGAATTAGTTTGAATTCAAATGAAATAATTGATTTAAATGTATTTTTAAATGAATTATTTATTGTGAGAGAGAGAGAGCACCAAAGGCAGAGTTTGCACATGTTTAAGTGTTCTGCACATCCAACAGTCTCCTGCTCTGGGCCTGAGTCTGCAGAGTCCAGTTCTGTTTCAGAGTTTTCCAGGATTCAGAGGTTTAAAGTGCTGCTTGGTGACCTGGTTGATACTCGTGTCACTAAAACACTGCGAACATTATTTAAAGTGGGGGTATTATGCCAAATTGATTTGTTTTTTTAGCGATCTTTCCCAGGCCCAGTTCAAACCTTCCTTATGGTTGGCTATAAGATTCTGTGCAAGGCCCCGCCCACAAACACATGGTGCAAAACAATAAAGTCCACTCACCAAACCTGATGTGACATGCAGTAGTTTTATTAGCAGATGCTGATTGTGTTGTGATGGCGCTCTGAAGGGGGGGTGACAGCATGGGGAGCAAAGGGAGGGGAGGCTCAAAGTGCCATAAACGATAGTGAAACTTAATAAAACATGTTTTCAGTGAATGTAGCATTTTCAAAAGGATAAAGGGCCACTTGGATTAGCAGTTAATGCCCCACAGAAGTGTAGTACCCCCTCTTTAAGGTTCAGGTGCACTTCATCATCTGCTCATTAAATGGGGCTGGGTCTGGGACTCAAAACAGATTTTATTTTTCATCAGTTCTTTGTTTTTGCTGACAATAGATGTTCAGAGGTGTTCAGAGGTGTGGATCTGCTGTTACTGTCAGACCTGTACAGACGAGTGTGTAAATGAGACGGTTTGAGCTTCTAGAGTTTTATTTAAAGTTCACTGTAATGAAACACCAGTTTAGTAAATGCTATTTTCAGATGTGAGGAGAAATAAATGCATTGTGGGTACTACTGACTACGGTGTGTTTTGTTTTCATTCAGTGTGAAATCACTTCCGGCTTCTAGTTTAAAGTGCTTATGACGGGTTTATAGATGATTCTCACTCCAGTAAAAAGTATTTAACATTATTCAACTCCTCACTGTATTCATCTTGGTTTGACCATTTTTATGAAGTTTATAAAGTTACTTCCCGATTGGACACAGGCACATGTCCCTCTACATGTGAGCTGGATACAAACTATAATGTTAACACAGGTTTGTCCAGTTCAGGAGCTCACAAAACAAACTAAGATTTTAAGATGAAAAGAACGTATTTCCTCAGATTATTCTGTGTCTCTGAACGGCTTCACAAACACAAACACGGGTGAGGAAGTCCTTCCCACAGAGTCGACACAAGGAGGAGACAGGAGATTATTTTCTCTGATGAAGTCTCCCTCAGCTTTACTCCTTCTGTACTTTTCTTTGGGACACCACCACCGCATTTGATTGACAGCTGAAAAACGGAGGATTGAGGAAAGGAATCGAAAAAGAGAAATGACACGCAGCCAGAGTGTGTGGGAGCACTCCGTATTAAAGGGACACTTCGGAACTTCAACATTCTGACAGTAATCTGAATAGGCAGTATTCTAGGCACAAACAATTCAACTTTTGACAGTTATTTAAAGAGCCTTTTCTTCCGCTCATATTTGCACTCACAGTAACTGGAAACAGGAGGCAGTGCTTCAGCACACGACCTCATCTCATCTGCACCCATCAAATCATCATCATTCACTTCAGTGCAAAAGAATTCTCAAAACATTAAACACGGCCTTCGGCACATCCCTGACCCTGAATTTATTGCTTAGTAAACTCTGTCTTTACAAATCTGAAATTTCAGCACAAATGTGCACGTGGACGGTCACAGAGAACTTCAGATTCTCAGCCCAGTGCCAATAAAACTTTGTGTGGCCTCATTGCGCCATCTAGTGCACAATTTGAAAATGTGCACTGGTTATATCCGAAAAACTGCACTTTTTAAAGTCACAGTAAAAGGTTTACACTAACTTATATCCAAGTCCCTGCTCGTGCTCACACTGAAGGGCCACTGAAGGTTCAGAGGAAGGTCACGGGAGGGTCACGGGAGGGTCACTGAAGCGTCACTGAAGGGTCACCAGTGACAGCCCAGGTTCTGAGGTTACTACAAAGAAGAGCGCTTCAGCAGCGCCACACGGAGCTCTCCACGGGCGCACATTACACCCGGTCTCTTGTCCTCCTCCAGAGACTGAAACTGTCCTTTATAGATAAGCACCAGTTCCCCTCTGCGTCCTTGGTGCTCTTACGTCCGTTCCTGCTCCTCCTTGGTCCGCGCGGGCACTTTGACCGCAGTGGGCAGCTGAGAGATGATGTTGGCGCTGCACATCAGCTGAGTGATCACGTGACCGTCCCTCGTGAGGTCCGGGTAGAACAAGTTGGTCAAAGGAGACGGCGGGGGGCTCGAGCGCGCTCCGCTGCGTCTTCTCTGTGACACGGTGCGTAACCGGCGGAACAGAGACCTCCGCAGCAGGATGTAGATCCACGGATCCAGGATGGGGTTCACGGAGGCGATGCGGATGGCGGCAAGGTCTGCGTCCGGGTCACTGAAGAGCACGGAGCTGTTCACAAACAGGCGCACCTGAGGAGGGACAAGTGTCAGCATCAAGTCCACTGCGCAACCTCCCAGTTTAGACACGCGCAAGTGACTACTGCATTCGGCCTATTAAAGCGACATATATGCAGAGACAGATCTAACCCGCAATTCTGGACGCACAAAACTAAAACAGAGTCACTATAGGAACACGCCTTGACTGTGCGTAAAGCGCGCGTAAATAGATAAAAGAAGTCTAAATTGGAAAAAATAAAATAACATTTAAGCAGCACTTACCACAAGCGGCGCAGAGCACGTCAACACTACCGCGGAGGTGGTCATGAGCACGGCCATCATTTGCGTCTCTGCTGCGGAGGACAGGGCTCTCCAGCGCTCGCGGATACTGGCTCTGGTCACCGGGCGCGCGACGGTCCTTCTGCGCATGAGCAGCAGAGCCCCGCACACGGCCAGGTTCAGGAATATGGTCCCGAGGATGAGCAGGACACTCGTGCTGCCGTACAGCATCGTGTACGCGCGCGCCACGGGGGCCCAAGAGCGCCATTCTATAAAACACCAGGTGTTGGAGCTCTGCAGCTCGCTGCGCGCCATGCCCATGGCC
This sequence comes from Odontamblyopus lacepedii, assembly GCA_034769755.1. Lineage (NCBI taxonomy): Eukaryota > Metazoa > Chordata > Actinopteri > Gobiiformes > Gobiidae > Odontamblyopus > Odontamblyopus lacepedii. Next base: position 274,629 of record CM068350.1, on the reverse strand, counting down.
GGGAGGCAGCAGAAGAGCGAGTGGCTCAGGTAGATGCCCACGAGGACCCTTTGCGCAAAAGTGCGACCCACACGACACCGGCGGTACGTAAACGCGCAGCAGATTGCGGCGTACCGTTCCGCGGCCATGGCGCAGATAACACTGAGTCCAGTCAAACTGAAGAACAAAAGTAAAAAGGAGTGGAACGCGCACACGCGCGCGTCCTGCAACACGTGCGCGCCCAGGTATGTGGCTATGGTAATGGGGCTGGCAAGGCACGTGCCCAACAGGTCCGTTACCGCGAGCCCGCACACAAGCGTGTAGAAGGCGGAAGACTTCCGCTCCCGCCGAGACACCGACAGCGCAGCGATGGCCACGAGGTTCCCCACAGCGCCCACGGTGAACATGAGCACCGGGAGCAGCACGCGCTCCGCTCCGTGGGGCAGAGAAGCTTCCACGCGTGAGCTGTTGGGCTCGAGCTCATGCGTAAAATTTGTGGTTCCTGATAAATACATGACACATCACACATGAACACGCGTGAGAGTGATGATGTCCGCGCGCTGCGTTTAATGTGGGGTCACAGACATCCCGAGTGGAAAGAGCCTCCGCGGAGCAGCGCGGGACTGAGGTCTGGGGCTGGGGTTTATTTAGTTTACTCCACTCCAAATGTGAAGAGCTGCCGTCATCACGCACTGCGTCAAACCACAGACTGCAGAGAGAGAGAGAGAGAGACAGAGGTCACATACAGTTCGGGAGGTTCCCACGCGTCTACAGCCCCACAGTCACTGTGCCTCTGACATCCAAGTGTAACGTAACGTTGTGTGTTTTTTGAGAAGATCGGACGTTATACCAGAACTGACCTGACATGTCCGGAAATAAACCTTTGCTTTGGCTCAGACTCAGGCTATAGCGAGTCATCTGTGAAATAGATCTGCTTTTAGTTGACTTTTCATTAAACAGACCATTGGCCTCTTTGTGTTCTGTGTTTTTGCTGGAAAATGGACCTAGAAAAATGCCAGGTTCAGGTTCAGGTTCAGGTTCAGGTTTCTTTATTCGTACCAGTCGGTAAATTAGGTTTGCAGTACAGGTGAAAGAGGCCTCCTCATCCCACACATCCATGAACACAATACAGGACAATATAAATAAATAAACAGTAAAAGACAACCACAGTTTAAAGTGCATTAGAATGAATTGTTCTTAGTGGCGCTTATTTTTGTTCAACATGGAAAACGCTGCAGGAACAAAACTGTTTTTAAATCTCTTTGTTCTACATTTTAGAACAGAAAACCTCTGTCCAGATGCATGAGCTGAAACAGTTCAGAGGGTGAGACTGGCCCCGGCTGAAACCAGAGCCGCTGTGACTGTCCAGACAGCTCACCTGCCCATTTATCTGATTTCAGGAGTTTTTGTTCTTGATCGTCACTGACCCAAACCAAGACACCAAAGAAAAAGATCAAATGAAAAGCGATAAAACAAAGACATAAGAGTGCGATCGACATGAACTGTTCACATGAACATGAACGCAAACCTCTGAAGCTTAAGTCAGGACAGGCTGATGTGAGGGCGAGTGGGTCAGAAACACAGGAAGTGTGAGGAGCAGCACAGGTCCAGATGACAGCTGAGTGCAGCGTGTGGACGTCACTCCTCTCATCCATCACAGCTACAGATCAGCTGTCCAGAACCACTTACACCTCCTCTGTCTGCCCCAGGAGCCCAGCCCAGGGGCCAGAGAGGGGCCCACAGAGAGGCCACACAGGGGCCACCAAAAGGAGTAATTTTATCGTTCTGTCTTTAGTGTCAGCGATAGTGACCATTGGATTCTATGAAGTGGTGACTTAACAGAATCCACCTGAGCCACACTGACACTAGAAACACTTGCCTTGCCTCAGGGCACAATGGCCCATTACATTTTCAGCAGCAGGAATTGAACCTTCAAGCTTTGACTTTGTGGACTATTGTCTTTGAATAAGAGAGTCCCATCATAGCAGCTGAATGAAAATCTGCTCTTCACTGAAGTGGGCCAAGCTCAGTGAGTCCTGGGTAACGTCTGGTACATGAAAACAGACCAAAATGCTGTGTTGTGACAGGAGCCTGAACCCTGAGCTCACCCACAGAAGTGCTCCTCTGTTTGGATTTGTGACATCAGCAGATGCCTCAGCTCCTCCAGAACTCTGAGAGCGGGAATCACCGGGAACTCTCTGACGCTGTTTACAACTGACAGCAGCACAGGACAGAACAGAACAGCACAGCACAGCACAGCACAGAACAGCACAGGAGAGAACAGGACAGAACAGAACAGCACAGCACAGAACAGTACAGAACAGCACAGTACAACACAACACAGTACAGAACAGCACAGCACAGCACAGTACAACACAACACAGTACAGAACAGCACAGAACAGCACAGAACAGCACAGAACAGCACAGAACAGGACAGAACAGCACAGGACAGAACAGTACAGAACAGTACAGAACAGCACAGTACAGCACGGTACAGCACAGCACAGCACAGAACAGAACAGCACAGCACAGCACAGCACAGCACAGCACAGCACAGCACAGCACAGCACAGCACAGCACAGCACAGAACAGCACAGCACAGCACAGCACAGCACAGCACAGAACAGAACAGTACAGCACAGCACAGCACAGAACAGAACAGAACAGAACAGAACAGAACAGCACAGAACAGCACAGAACAGCACAGCACAGAACAGAACAGAACAGCACAGAACAGCACAGAACAGAACAGCACAGCACAGCACAGCACAGCACAGCACAGCACAGAACAGTACAGCACAGCACAGAACAGAACAGAACAGAACAGAACAGCACAGAACAGCACAGAACAGAACAGAACAGTACAGCACAGCACAGCACAGAACAGCACAGCACAGCACAGAACAGAACAGAACAGCACAGAACAGAACAGCACAGCACAGCACAGCACAGAACAGCACAGAACAGCACAGCACAGCACAGCACAGCACAGAACAGAACAGCACAGAACAGAACAGCACAGCACAGCACAGCACAGAACAGCACAGCACAGAACAGCACAGCACAGAACAGCACAGAACAGCACAGCACAGCACAGCACAGAACAGAACAGAACAGAACAGCACAGCACAGAACAGAACAGCACAGCACAGCACAGAACAGAACAGCACAGCACAGCACAGCACAACACAGGACAGAACAGAACAGCACAGAACAGCACAGAACAGCACAACACAACACAGGACAGAACAGAACAGCACAGAACAGCACAGAACAGCACAGCACAGAACAGCACAGAACAGCACAGCACAGCACAACACAACACAGGACAGAACAGAACAGCACAGAACAGCACAGAACAGCACAGCACAACACAACACAACACAGCACAGAACAGCACAGCACAACACAGAACAGAACAGCACAGAACAGAACAGCACAGCACAGAACAGAACAGCACAGCACAGAACAGAACAGCACAGCACAACACAACACAACACAGGACAGAACAGAACAGCACAGCACAGCAGAGAACAGTATAGCACGGTACAGAACACACCACAAACACTGGTTTCGTGTTTACAGGGACAGTTCAGAATTTTGGACATAGGGCCTCATTTCCTCGTGAGCCAGAGTGTTGGAGACACTTGTTTAAATCTTCCTCCAGTCCTTGTATTTGCAGAGGTGCTGGTGCTGGGCTAGTGCAGGTCAATCGCCACAGTCGTCCTGCCACTAAAAACAGTCTGACCCACTCCACAGACCCGAGGAAACTATTAGAACTCCAGACTGTCCCTGTGAACGTCCAGAGAATAATGTTTGAAATAAAACCTATAAAATATAGGTTGCATCTCATGAATCGTCGCATGTTGAGGGACTATTTTCTCATATATCAGTCGCCGCTGAGCTTCTATCAGGAAGTACAACTCACTGCTGCTCAGACATAAATCCTTCAAATGCAGCGGTTGGTTTGACTTTTAAAATGATTCTGTGACACAGACGTTCACAGGGACAGTCTGGAGCTCTAATAGTTTCCTCTGGTCTGTGGAGTGGGTCAGACTGTTTTTAGTGGCAGGACGACTGTGGCCATTGACCTGCACTAGCCCAGCACCAGCACCTCTGCAAATACAAGGACTGGAGGAAGATTTAAACAAGTGTCTCCACACGTCTCCAACACTCTGGCTCACCAGGAAATGAGGCCCTATGTCCAAAATTCCGAACTGTCCTTTTAACAGCTCCACTATTATTATTGTGCCATAAAAACATGTTTGCCTTTACATTTACTCATTACATATTTAGTTGTTGTCATCACTCTAAATATGACTTCAGACGGTCAGTGAGAGTAAATGACAAGTATAACATGGTTCTGAAAAGTCCATTTTGCAGAGTCGGTTTGCTCGACTTTCTTTCTGGCTTCTGCGTCAACTTTCCTCCTCTTTGACCTTTAGCTCCATGTTCCCACTGCCCTTTTTTCTTTCTCATTAAAAATGCTGTCATTAATCTACTGTATTGCTCCCTAATGTGCGATGAACACTGCATTGCTAGCAGTGATCTAATAATATTAATAAATTTAGCCGCAAGCGGCAATGATCGGCCCTTGTGTGTGCCTATGCTGCACCCCACAAACACCGTGCCCTACAAACACCATGCCCTACAAACACTGTGCCCTACAAACACCATGCCCTACAAACACCGTGCCCTACAAACACCGTGCCCTACAAACACCGTGCCCAGCACATCACACCCAGCAAACGCCATGCCCCACACTAACCCTAATAACCGTAAACCCCAACCACACTTTTCATCTGCTTTACAGTGTGTTATATTCAGGCTGAGATCACGTATTAGTGATTCAAATTTCCCAGACCAACACATCCTCCATCAGAAAAATTACATTGTGCAAAGGTCGACTGTCTAAAGCAGAATTGGAGAGTCTTCTCCATGCGTTTGTCTCCAGTAGGTTAGATACTGTAACGGCCTCACTGGCCTCTGCAAACGAGCTGGAAAACAGCTACAGAACATCCAGAACGCTGCAGCTCGGGTCCTGACTCGAACCAGGAAGTACGAGCACATAAGTCCTGTGCTCAGGTCTCTGCACTGCCCCCTGTGGCTCAGAGACTTTAAAGCAGCTCTGCTTGTGCACAAGTCTCTCCAGGGCCGAGCACCAAAGTCCATCTGTGACATGTTAGTGCCACATGAACCATCTGCATCTGAGGAGCTCAGGGACCGGCCTCCTGCTGGAGCCCAGAGTCAGGACTAAACTCGGGGAGTCAGAGTTTCAGACTCATGCAGCTAAAACCTGGAACAGTCTGAACATGTGAGACAGACTCTACTCTGACTCTGTTTAAATCCAGGCTCAAAACAGTTCTGTTCAGCTGCAGATGACTGAAAGGTTTTCATTTTCCACTCCGCACTCTACTCTTCTCTCTAATTCTCTCAATTTAATGTCCCATCTTTATTTAAAAATTTTATGAATGATTTTTTATGTTTTGATTTGTTTCTATAGTGATTTCAATGTATTTCTTATTCTGTAAAGCACTTTGAATTACTTTGTGTATGAATTGTGTTATACAAATAAACTTGCCTAGTGCACCTTTAAATGATTTTTGAGGAGTCTTTGCGCCCCTGGTGGCCAACAGTGAAAAATTCCCCATGTCCGTAATATTCTTTTTTGCTCGTAGTTATGCATAGAATTTAATTCCCAAATTTGGTACAAATCTGATAATGTTGGTGTTTCATGTCTAGGGGGCGCTATAGTGTAATTTTCCATATGCTTTATAGTGTTTTATATTCAGGCCGAGATCAGCATCAGTGACTCAAATTTCAGCTCGATCGGACTAAGTCTGTGCCAACGGGAACAAATCTTCACATTGAATATTGTCTAAATTTTGATTGAACTTTGTGGTTTTGCCGCACGTAAACCGTGACAGTTTAAAAAAAAAAATGGAGGTAACGTTTGAAGCCGCTCTTCTCTAGATGATGTACGGTGATTTTCAGCACTTCTCTAGATGATGTAGGTGATTTTCAGCACTTCTCTAGATGATGTACGGTGATTTTCAGCTCTTCTCTAGATGATGTAGGTGATTTTCAGCACTTCTCTAGATGATGTAGGTGATTTTCAGCTCTTCTCTAGATGATGTAGGTGATTTTCAGCACTTCTCTAGATGATGTAGGTGATTTTCAGCACTTCTCTAGATGATGTAGGTGATTTTCTGCCCTGTGGGTGAAGCGCCTTCAGAGGAGTTCGTTCAAACACAACATGAGCCAAAATGCAAACTCTGCATTTTGAAGATTTCAATCCAAGATGGCCGCCTTGTGCTTTGTCAGGGGGCATGGCCATAATAATATTTTTTGTTTGTCTTCACGTGATGAATGCCTGTACCGAATTTTGTGGCTCTACGACAAAATTGATCTAGGATGGCTCCTATAGGAGTGGGCGGAGCCTAATATTCGAGGTGGCGTATTATCTCCAGTTTTTGATCCCCACACATGAAACCTATATTTTCTCGAATGTCTCCATGGCAATAAAGCAGAGCTGGTGTTGTGTGTAAGGACACAGTGATGAGAGCAGAGTGTGAACAGAGAGCAGATGTTTAAACAGACTTCACACTCTGACACAGGAGGTCCTTATTGGGAGATGTTTATGACACTGGCACAGCAGCACACTGGAGCACACAGGAGCACACAGGACCACACTGGAGCACACAGGAGCACACAGGACCACACTGGAGCACACAGGAGCACACAGGACCACACTGGAGCACACAGGAGCACACAGGACCACACTGGAGCACACAGGAGCACACAGGACCACACTGGAGCACACTATAGCACTCAGTCACATGTGAGAGATGGGCCTGTGACGCTGCTGCTGATAAAAGTAAAGATACACTACATCACTTTTCAGGTGGAGGGAACACCATTTGTCTCCATAGAGATGTTATTGCTTTGTTTGGAATGTTACACAGTCTGGCATTTCACTTACCGTCATGGAGACAAACAGGTGATGGCCCGAGGCCAAGAGAAGGGTCAGAACATGAGCAGTCACATGTTTATTTAAGATGGGACAATACATATTCACTGACATGAGGACATTGAGTGAACATATGCGACACTGAGCCACAAAGGCTCATGTTCATCTGCAGTCCCAGGACACAGTGACTCTTGAATCTGAAACATTTATCTTCAGATGTTCTGTCTTTAAAAACATCACGAACTGAATACAACTGAACTTTTTAGAAATAGTTGTGTTCACAATGTGTTTTTTCCTCTTTCTTTCTGGAAATCCCAGAATCTGCACACGTTTTCCTGTTTTGTCTCTTTACATTAACCCTATACACATACATCAGATCTGATGCCTACAGTACTCAATATAGTTTTACTCGGGTGAGTAATTTTTCGGATCATTACTTTGTACATCTATTTTTTAAAAGTAACAGTTCTCTTACCTGAGAACACATTTTGGTTCGTCGTAACTTCATTCAGCAACAAATGGCAGGTAAAAAAGGTGAATGGGACTTTTTGTGCTCATTTGACTTGTTCATTCTATATTCTATATTCTTTATTCTATAGATGTATTATTTGGATTCCTTTTAGTCCAAACCCAAAGAGTGTGGAGGAGTCTGGGAGGTTCTCTGGCTCACACTGGGCTTCAGCACCAGGGCATCACTTTTGGAGCTGTGATGTCAACACTGCACCAGAGACACACACAGACTGAGCAGGTCATCGAACTCTTTCTTGCTTTTATTTCAATAAAGACATTTTCATTGCTTGAAAAACTGATCTGACCTGTAACTTGACCTGAGTCTCCACGGACATAGATAAGTTAAAGGGATAGTTCGGGATTTTTTAAATGAATCTGTATGGCATCAGCAGTGTTGTGGATCAACACCATAGAGCGTATATATGAGTGTGACGTCCCCCACAGCCTTTAGTGTTTAAATGAGGCTCGCGACGCCACAGTTACAGGAGTGAATTTGGAGCCAGGCTCTGTGTTATGATTAGGATTTTTTGACGGACAAAATAGCGAAAAAAACAAATCAGGATCATGTAGAGTGGGTTCATATGAACATTTTAAGACTAAAATGATGAGGCTCACTGTAGGAGTTACAGAGAAAGGGACGAAAAGATCCCAATGGAGCCGGAAGAGCCTCCTGGAACACTTCCTGTTTGGCACGCGGCGGCTAAAGGGTTAGCAATGTGCACAGGAATTTTGAGGGGCAGTTGCTCTGACATGAAGAAAGGGGCAACGCACCGCCCGCCAAACTTGAATGAACTGTGATAAAACTTATACATTTTATTTTCCCTGCAAATCTGGAGTCTCCCAATAGATGGCGCACTCTAGATACATGAAACCAAATTGTCCATACGGACACGTGACACAGTGCCCAAGGGTAGAATTATATGTTGAACACGTCTTCCTCACTTATGGTCCGAAAACCTTCCCATAAAACACTGCGGCCAAGTGTATATCTACTGTGTCGCGAGCACCGCACCTCCTCTTGTACGACGTGGACACCGCGCGTGGATCGTGTCTTGTCGCGTGGACCGCACTTCCTCCTGTGGACCTCTAAACCAGAACTAACACCAGGACTAAGCCAGGTCTAAACCAGATGTAAACCGGATCTAAAACCAGGACTAAACAAGCATTAAATCAGGACTAAAACCAGGTCTAAACCAGGACTAAACCAGGACTACAACCAGGTCTAAACCAGGTCTAAAACCAAACAAGAATTTGCAGGCGGTGGTTGCTACATTCATGTACTTTTAAAAAGCACGACAATATCAAGTAAGTATTCAGTTTACGTTACTCATTTAAGTAATTTAATGGATTACGTTACAAACTACATTTTGGGGTCTGTAATCTGTAATCTGTAGTAATACAGTTTAAAGTAACCTTCCCAACACTGTCAACAGAATTATGAAATGTGTCACAATGAAACGGAATTCAAAACTTCTGAAGCAGAAAATCATTGGCCCTAAATATGGTGCACAAGTTGAACTGAGACGTTTGAATCTGCCACATGTAAATCGTTGGATCCTGCGAGTTATTTTCGGTTTAGGCCTATTTGCTGGGCTGATGTAGTCATACAGAACCCTCCATCCATCTGCTCTCTATATATATATATATAAATGGTGCAGACTTGTGATTCTTCAGGCTGGAACAACACAAATCCAGGTTCTTCAGCTTGTCCCTCGGTCCCTCCTCTGTCTCTGCTGTTCTGACTCCATCTGGTGAGTTTGGGCCTCAGTGTATTCGGGTTCATAAAGACCTCCCCTCGGCTCTGTGCTAAAGGCAAAGTCTTAATCACCGCTGTCGTAGTCACACATGTTGTTGTGAACTTTCCGAGCAGGAAACAGTGAAACAGGCGCGGCGCCACCTGGAGGCAGCGCAGTGATACGACCGGAGAGAAAATAGTACCAAGCGATTATGAGGTCTGACTTTTTTTACTTCAAGATTCGTGATGCAAATATGTCACTCTGTTTTGAGAAGAAAAACACTTTATTTTCATGACTCCAGCCAACTTGCCGCACACTTTCATCAGCACCAAAACCAGGGAAGAACTCTAAAAACCTAAAATGAAAGGTAAAAATATTTTAGGCTTTTAATAAGAGAGTGTTTTATAATGAGAGTCTATGGAGCACAATGCAACAAACCGGCTTTATGCAAAAACAAAAAAGCATCAAAGTAAATCTTTTCACATTCTCCACATAGGCCAGTCACACTGATAATAGTCAGAGTAAAAAGATACTGTATATGCAATTATTGCATTTAACTCAAATTTGCTTTACTTGGTATTGGGCACAAATGGCATCTAAAGGGTTAATGGAAAAGAACAAAAAGATTTTTTTTAATGAATCTTTGGCTATTTTATGGCAGTTTAAAAACTAAAATGCACAATTTGTACAAAACACTCCCAGTGAGTTTTTTTTTCTTTTCTTTTTCCCCCCGAACTTTCCTCAAAAACAAAAATTGGCCCAAAGTCCATATTCACACTGAACATTCACACTGATAGACTAGTTACACTGGTCTTAGAGAGAGTAAAAAGAATATTTGTTATTATGAAATTATTGTGTTTTATTCAAAGACTGTATATGACAAAAAGTGGCATCTCAAAAAAAAAAAAGATTGTTGAATATTAATGTTTGATGACTTTATGGCAGTTTAAAAACTGAAATACACAGTCTGTACGGACCACTCCAAGTGCACATACATTCTGAACCAAGCACCGGGTCAAAGTGAGAAGACACACTCCCCTGTCACCACTCACACTGTTTAACACACTGTCAGTTTAACACACTGTCAGTTTAACACACTGTCAGTTTAACACACTGTCAGTTTAACACACTGTCAGCTTAACACACTGTCAGTTTAACACACTGTCAGCTTAACACACTGTCAGTTTAACACACTGTCAGTTTAACACACTGTCAGCTTAACACACTGTCAGTTTAACACACTGTCAGTTTAACACAGTCAGTTTAACACACTGTCAGTTTAACACACTGTCAGTTTAACACACTGTCAGCTTAACACACTGTCAGTTTAACACACTGTCAGTTTAACACACTGTCAGTTTAACACACTGTCAGTTTAACACACTGTCAGTTTAACACACTGTCAGCTTAACACACTGTCAGTTTAACACACTGTCAGTTTAACACACTGTCAGTTTAACACACTGTCAGTTTAACACACTGTCAGCTTAACACACTGTCAGTTTAACACACTGTCAGCTTAACACACTGTCAGTTTAACACACTGTCAGCTTAACACACTGTCAGTTTAACACACTGTCAGTTTAACACACTGTCAGCTTAACACACTGTCAGTTTAACACACTGTCAGCTTAACACACTGTCAGTTTAACACACTGTCAGTTTAACACACTGTCAGTTTAACACACTGTCAGTTTAACACACTGTCAGTTACAGTAGGGTTAAGGATTCTTAAAGGAATCAGTACAGATATTAAAGGGCCTTTACCTGATTTGAATTTCTTCTGGTTGAAATAAAAGGCCTTTATATGATGCAGTGCATTGTGTATAGACTGACAAACAAACGCTCTGCATTTTACAAGGTATTTTGTTGGGTAACAATTATGTTTTTGAGTCACTCTTCTTTGTCCAATCAGAAAAACTGCTAAGGATCATGTGAAACAACTCCCTGACACTTTCCCTGACACTTTCCCTGACACTTTCCCTCACACTTTCCCTGACACTTTCCCTGACACTTTCCCTGACACTTTCCCTGACACTTTCCCTCACACTTTCCCTGACACTTTCCCTGACACTTTCCCTGACACTTTCCCTCACACTTTCCCTGACACTTTCCCTCACACTTTCCCTCACACTTTCCCTGACACTTTCCCTGACACTTTCCCTCACACTTTCCCTGACACTTTCCCTGACACTTTCCCTGACACTTTCCCTGACACTTTCCCTCACACTTTCCCTGACACTTTCCCTGACACTTTCCCTGACACTTTCCCTCACACTTTCCTGACACTTTCCCTCACACTTTCCCTGACACTTTCCCTGACACTTTCCCTGACACTTTCCCTGACACTTTCCCTCACACTTTCCCTCACACTTTCCCTGACACTTTCCCTCACACTTTCCCTGACACTTTCCCTCACACTTTCCCTGACACTTTCCCTCACACTTTCCTGACACTTTCCCTCACACTTTCCCTGACACTTTCCTGACACTTTCCCTCACACTTTCCCTCACACTTTCCCTCACACTTTCCCTGACACTTTCCCTGACACTTTCCCTCACACTTTCCCTGACACTTTCCCTCACACTTTCCTGACACTTTCCCTCACACTTTCCCTGACACTTTCCCTGACACTTTCCCTGACACTTTCCCTCACACTTTCCCTGACACTTTCCCTGACACTTTCCCTCACACTTTCCCTGACACTTTCCCTGACACTTTCCCTGACACTTTCCCTGACACTTTCCCTGACACTTTCCCTGACACTTTCCCTGACACTTTCCCTCACACTTTCCCTGACACTTTCCCTGACACTTTCCCTGGCACTTTCCCTCACACTTTCCCTGACACTTTCCCTGACACTTTCCCTGACACTTTCCCTGACACTTTCCCTGACACTTTCCCTGACACTTTCCCTGACACTTTCCCTCACACTTTCCCTCACACTTTCCTGACACTTTCCCTGACACTTTCCCTGACACTTTCCCTGACACTTTCCTGACACTTTCCTGACACTTTCCTGACACTTTCCTGACACTTTCCTGACACTTTCCCTCACACTTTCCCTCACACTTTCCTGACACTTTCCTGACACTTTCCTGACACTTTCCCTGACACTTTCCCTGACACTTTCCCTCACACTTTCCCTGACACTTTCCCTCACACTTTCCTGACACTTTCCCTCACACTTTCCCTGACACTTTCCTGACACTTTCCCTCACACTTTCCCTCACACTTTCCCTGACACTTTCCTGACACTTTCCATGACACTTTCCCTGGCACTTTCCTGACACTTTCCCTGACACTTTCCCTGACACTTTCCCTGACACTTTCACTTTCCCTGACACTTTCCCTCACACTTTCCCTGACACTTTCCCTGACACTTTCCCTGACTCTTCCCCTGACTCTTTCCTTAAACTTTCCATGACACTTTCCATTAACCTTTCCTGACACTTTCCCTGACACTTTCCCTGACACTTTCCCTGACACTTTCCCTGACACTTTCCCTGACACTTTCCTGACACTTTCCCTGACACTTTCCCTCACACTTTCCCTCACACTTTCCCTCACACTTTCCCTGACACTTTCCTGACACTTTCCTGACACTTTCCCTCACACTTTCCTGACACTTTCCTGACACTTTCCTGACACTTTCCCTGACACTTTCCCTGACACTTTCCTGACACTTTCCTGACACTTTCCCTCTGACACTTTCCCTGACACTTTCCCTGACACTTTCCCTGACACTTTCCTGACACTTTCCCTGACACTTTCCCTGACACTTTCCTGACACTTTCCCTGACACTTTCCCTGACACTTTCCCTGACACTTTCCCTGGCACTTTCCCTGACACTTTTTCCCTGACACTTTCCCTGACACTTTCCTGACACTTTCCTGACACTTTCCCTCACACTTTCCTGACACTTTCCCTCACACTTTCCCTGACACTTTCCTGACACTTTCCCTGACACTTTCCCTCACACTTTCCCTGACACTTTCCCTGACACTTTCCCTGACACTTTCCCTGACACTTTCCCTGACACTTTCCTGACACTTTCCCTGACACTTTCCCTGACACTTTCCCTGGCACTTTCCCTGACACTTTCCCTGGCACTTTCCCTGACACTTTCCCTCACACTTTCCCTGACACTTTCCCTGACACTTTCCCTGACACTTTCCCTGACACTTTCCCTGACACTTTCCCTCACACTTTCCCTCACACTTTCCCTGACACTTTCCCTGACACTTTCCCTCACACTTTCCCTGACACTTTCCCTGACACTTTCCCTGACACTTTCCCTGACACTTTCCCTGACACTTTCCCTGACACTTTCCCTGACACTTTCCCTCACACTTTCCCTGACACTTTCCTGACACTTTCCCTGACACTTTCCCTGGCACTTTCCTGACACTTTCCCTGACACTTTCCCTGACACTTTCCCTGACACTTTCCCTGACACTTTCCTGACACTTTCCTGACACTTTCCCTGACACTTTCCCTCACACTTTCCTGACACTTTCCTGACACTTTCCTGACACTTTCCTGACACTCTCCTGACACTTTCCCTCACACTTTCCCTGACACTTCCCTGACACTTTCCCTCACACTTTCCCTGACACTTTCCCTGACACTTTCCCTGACACTTTCCTGACACTTTCCTGACACTTTCCCTCACACTTTCCCTGACACTTTCCCTCACACTTTCCTCACACTTTCCCTCCCACTTTCCCTGGAACTTTCCTGACACTTTCCCTGACACTTTCCCTGACACTTTCCCTGACACTTTCCCTGACACTTTCCTGACACTTTCCCTGACACTTTCCCTGACACTTTCCCTGACACTTTCCCTGACACTTTCCCTCACACTTTCCCTGACACTTTCTCTTTCTCTTTCCGTGACTCTTTCCGTCACTCTTTCCCTGACACTTTCCTGACACTTTCCCTGACACTTTCCCTGGCACTTTCCTGACACTTTCCCTGACACTTTCCCTCACACTTTCCCTGACACTTTCCCTGACACTTTCCCTCACACTTTCCCTCACACTTTCCCTGACACTTTCCTGACACTTTCCCTCACACTTTCCTGACACTTTCCTGACACTTTCCCTGACACTTTCCTGACACTTTCCCTGACACTTTCCTGACACTTTCCCTGACACTTTCCCTGACACTTTCCTGAAACTTTCCCAGACACTTTCCTGACACTTTCTCACTTTCCTGACACTTTCCTGACACTTTCCTGACACTTTCCCTGACACTTTCCCTGACACTTTCCCTGACACTTTCCCTGACACTTTCCTGACACTTTCCCTCACACTTTCCCTGACACTTTCCCTGACACTTTCCCCTGACACTTTCCCTGACACTTTCCTGACACTTTCCTGACACTTTCCCTGACACTTTCCTGACACTTTCCTGACACTTTCCCTGACACTTTCCTGACACTTTCCTGACACTTTCCCTCACACTTTCCCTGACACTTTCCCCTGACACTTTCCCTGACACTTTCCTGACACTTTCCTGACACTTTCCCTGACACTTTCCTGACACTTTCCCTGACACTTTCCTGACACTTTCCTGACACTTTCTCCCTTTCCTGACACTTTCCCTTACACTTCCCCTGACCCTTTCCCGTACACTTCCCTGGCACTTTCCCTCACACTTTCCCTGACACTTTCCCTGACACTTTCCCTGACACTTTCCTGACACTTTCCCTGACACTTTCCTGACACTTTCCCTGACACTTTCCTGACACTTTCCCTCACACTTTCCCTCACACTTTCCCTCACACTTTCCCTGACACTTTCCCTGACACTTTCCCTGACACTTTCCTGGCACTTTCCTGACACTTTCCCTGACACTTTCCCTGACACTTTCCTGACACTTTCCTGACACTTTCCCTGACACTTTCCCTCACACTTTCCCTGACACTTTCCCTGACACTTTCCCTGACACTTTCCTGACACTTTCCCTGACACTTTCCCTGACACTTTCCCTGACACTTTCCCTGACACTTTCCCTCACACTTTCCTGACACTTTCCCTCACACTTTCCCTCACACTTTCCTGACACTTTCCCTCACACTTTCCTGACACTTTCCCTGGCACTTTCCCTGACACTTTCCCTCACACTTTCCCTGACACTTTCCCTGACACTTTCCCTGACACTTTCCCTGACACTTTCCCTGACACTTTCCCTGACACTTTCCCTGACACTTTCCCTCACACTTTCCCTCACACTTTCCCTGACACTTTCCCTCACACTTTCCCTGACACTTTCCTGACACTTTCCCTCACACTTTCCCTCACACTTTCCCTGGCACTTTCCCTGACACTTTCCCTGACACTTTCCCTGACACTTTCCCTGACACTTTCCCTCACACTTTCCCTGACACTTTCCCTGACACTTTCCCTGACACTTTCCCTGACACTTTCCCTGACACTTTCCCTGACACTTTCCCTGACACTTTCCCTGACACTTTCCCTGACACTTTCCCTGACACTTTCCCTCACACTTTCCCTCACACTTTCCCTGACACTTTCCCTGACACTTTCCCTGACACTTTCCCTGACACTTTCCTGACACTTTCCCTGACACTTTCCCTGACACTTTCCTGACACTTTCCCTGACACTTTCCCTGACACTTTCCCTGACACTTTCCCTGACACTTTCCCTGACACTTTCCCTGACACTTTACCTTGCACTTTCCTGACACTTTCCCTGACACTTTCCCTGACACTTTCCCTCACACTTTCCCTCACACTTTCCCTCACACTTTCCTGACACTTTCCCTGACACTTTCCCTGACACTTTCCCTCACACTTTCCCTCACACTTTCCCTCACACTTTCCCTGACACTTTCCCTGACACTTTCCCTGACACTTTCCCTGACACTTTCCCTCACACTTTCCCTGACACTTTCCCTCACACTTTCCCTGACACTTTCCCTCACACTTTCCCTGACACTTTCCCTCCCACTTTCCTGACACTTTCCCTCACTTTCCCCTCACACTTTCCCTCACACTTTCCCTCACACTTTCCCTTACACTTTCCCTCACACTTTCCCTGACACTTTCCCTCACACTTTCCCTCACACTTTCCCTGACACTTTCCCTGACACTTTCCCTGACACTTTCCCTCACACTTTCCTGACACTTTCCCTCACACTTTCCCTCACACTTTCCCTGACACTTTCCCTCACACTTTCCCTGACACTTTCCCTGACACTTTCCCTCACACTTTCCCTGACACTTTCCCTCACACTTTCCCACACTATCCTGACACTTACCCTCCCACTTTCCTGACACTTTCCCTCACACGTTCCCTGACACTGTAGCTCACACTTTCCCTGACACTTTCCCTCACACTTTCCCTGACACTTTCCCTCACACTTTCCCTCACACTTTCCCTCACACTTTCCCTGACACTTTCCCTGACACTTTCCCTGACACTTTCCCTGACACTTTCCCTGACACTTTCCCTGACACTTTCCCTCACACTTTCCCTGACACTTTCCTGACACTTTCCCTCACACTTTCCTGACACTTTCCCTCACACTTTCCCTGACACTTTCCTGACACTTTCCCTCACACTTTCCCTGACACTTTCCCTGACACTTTCCCTCACACTTTCCCTGACACTTTCCCTCACACTTTCCTGACACTTTCCCTCACACTTTCCCTGACACTTTCCTGACACTTTCCCTCACACTTTCCCTCACACTTTCCCTGACACTTTCCCTCACACTTTCCCTCACACTTTCCCTGACACTTTCCCTCACACTTTCCCTGACACTTTCCCTCACACTTTCCCTGACACTTTCCCTGACACTTTCCCTGACACTTTCCCTCACACTTTCCCTCACACTTTCCCTGGCACTTTCCCTCACACTTTCCCTGACACTTTCCCTCACACTTTCCCTGACACTTTCCCTGACACTTTCCCTGACAATTTCCCTGACACTTTCCTGACACTTTCCGACACTTTCCCTCACACTTTCCCTGACACTTTCCTGACACTTTCCCTGACACTTTCCCTCACACTTTCCTGACACTTTCCTGGCACTTTCCCTCACACTTTCCCTCACTTTCCCTGACACTTTCCCTCACACTTTCCTGACACTTTCCCCTGACACTTTCCCTGACACTTTCCCTGACACTCTTTCCTCACACTTTCCTGACACTTTCCCTGACACTTTCCTGACACTTTCCCTGACACTTTCCCTCACACTTTCCCTCACACTTTCCTGACACTTTCCCTGACACTTTCCCTCACACTTTCCCTCACACTTTCCCTGACACTTTCCCTGACACTTTCCCTGACACTTTCCCTGACACTTTCCCTGACACTTTCCCTCACACATTCCCTCAAACTTTCCCTGACACTTTCCCCTCACACTTTCCTGACACTTTCCCTCACACTTTCCTGACACTTTCCCTGACACTTTCCCTCACACTTTCCCTGACACTTTCCCTCACACTTTCCCTGACACTTTCCCTCACACTTTCCCTCACACTTTCCCTGACACTTTCCCTGACACTTTCCCTGACACTTTCCCTGACACTTTCCCTGACACTTTCCCTGACACTTTCCCTCACACTTTCCCTGACACTTTCCCTGACACTTTCCCTCACACTTTCCCTGACACTTTCCCTCACACTTTCCCTGACACTTTCCCTCACACTTTCCCTGACACTTTCCCTGACACTTTCCCTGACACTTTCCCTCACACTTTCCCTGACACTTTCCCTCACACTTTCCCTGACACTTTCCCTGACACTTTCCCTGACACTTTCCCTCACACTTTCCCTGACACTTTCCCTGACACTTTCCCTGACACTTTCCCTGACACTTTCCCTGACACTTTCCCTGACACTTTCCCTCACACTTTCCCTGACACTTTCCCTCACACTTTCCCTCACACTTTCCCTGACACTTTCCCTGACACTTTCCCTGACACTTTCCCTGACACTTTCCCTGACACTTTCCCTGACACTTTCCCTGACACTTTCCCTCACACTTTCCCTGACACTTTCCCTGACACTTTCCCTCACACTTTCCCTCACACTTTCCCTGACACTTTCCCCCCTCACACTTTCCTCACCCTTTCCCTCACCCTTTCCCTGACACTTTCCCTCACACTTTCCCTGACACTTTCCCTGACACTTTCCCTCACACTTTCCCTGACACTTTCCCTGACACTTTCCCTCACACTTTCCCTGACACTTTCCTGACACTTTCCCTCACACTTTCCCTCACACTTTCCCTGACACTTTCCCTGACACTTTCCCTGACACTTTCCCTGACACTTTCCCTGACACTTTCCCTGACACTTTCCCTCACACTTTCCCTGACACTTTCCCTGACACTTTCCCTGACACTTTCCCTCACACTTTCCCTGACACTTTCCCTGACACTTTCCCTGACACTTTCCCTCACACTTTCCTGACACTTTCCCTCACACTTTCCTGACACTTTCCCTCACACTTTCCCTGACACTTTCCCTCACACTTTCCCTCACACTTTCCTGACACTTTCCCTCACACTTTCCCTGACACTTTCCTGACACTTTCCCTGACACTTTCCCTGACACTTTCCTGACACTTTCCCTGACACTTTCCCTGACACTTTCCCTGACACTTTCCCTGACACTTTCCCCTGACACTTTCCTGACACTTTCCCTGACACTTTCCTGACACTTTCCTGACACTTTCCCTGACACTTTCCCTGACACTTTCCCCTGACACTTTCCCTGACACTTTCCCTGACACTTTCCCTGACACTTTCCCTGACACTTTCCCTGACACTTTCCCTGACACTTTCCCTGACACTTTCCCTGACACTTTCCCTGACACTTTCCCTGACACTTTCCCTGACACTTTCCCTGACACTTTCCCTGACACTTTCCCTCACACTTTCCCTGACACTTTCCCTGACACTTTCCCTGACACTTTCCCTGACACTTTCCCTGACACTCGATTCTTTCTTGGTGCATTTTCAAGAGTGAAAACACAACTCTACAGAGTAGAGAGGAGAACTTGGTTAAACATGTTTGTCGCCTCATTTCCTCCTCATTTTGCATTTGGAGAAAACTGCCTCTGAAGTGAAAATGACCAGTATAATTGAATAAATAACAGTTTTATTATTTCCATGTGAAAGCTCAGATTGTGAAGGAGATAAAACTGACCAAAAGACTAAAGACTGAAAAAATGTGTTTTGCCTCTTACTTAAAAGAGTCCATATGACACTGATCTCTGTTCTAATGTCGTTTCCTCATCACACACACACCTGGAGTTGTGTTTTGTTTCATTCACACGTTTAACACACAAACCTGCACACTGAGGTTCTTCTTTCAAACAGAAAACACTCTTCTGACACCTTGTGATGTCATGTGGTAATACAGGAAAGGCTCGTGTGTTTTTAAACTCCATACACCTTCAATAGAATCATGTGGATAATTTCACCTCTGGAGTGGACAGTCTGAACTAAAGGTAAAAGCTGTTAACATGAAAACTATCATGTTCGTGACATCACAAGGTGGAACAGAGCATTTTGAGCTTTGGAGATTTAGACAGACTAATAATAAAGGCAAACATGTGACTATGAAACAAACACAAATCCAGGTCTGTTTTTGATGAGGTAACAACATTATTACATGACTTAAAGTTCATAAGAGTCAATTTAGCAAAATATAGGACCTTTAAATGCTTTTGTGTAACTTTTATTGCACATTTTTAACATATATGTAATATACTGTATTACTGTAATACGCTTTTGTACTGTAATTTGTGATGCATTGTGGGCTGTTGAAGCAACAGCACACTGGCCTTCAACAGTATTTTAATGTCATAAATCACAGTAAACTACAGCATATAGTGTGTTAATGTCATAAATCACAGTAAACTACAGTATATAGTGTGTTAATGTCATAAATCACAGTAAACTACAGTATATAGTGTGTTAATGTCATAAATCACAGTAAACTACAGTATTTTTGAAATTTGGTGCGCTCCAAACTTGCGAGGGAAAGTTCTACTGCCAGAGCATGAGCTGCTGCACATGAAGGAGAAGTCCTGCTTCCTCTGCATCTGTGGCATTGTGCGTCTACAAATAACACGGCCATTAAAAACAAACTTATCTTTGTTTCTTTGCTCGGAGAATACAACTAAAATGAAATTGAACTGTTGCTCAGCAGGTTATCTAGCGAGTGAGTGTGGTTTTTTGCATATTATTTTTCTATGGCTAATTTAACATACTGCTCTTCCTTCGAATGAGGGACAAGTGCAGCTTAGTTAAAGCCACACAGTCACGTTACACAATCAGGCCAGCAGATGGAGGGAATGAATTCAATTCAATTCAATTCAATTTATTTTGTAGCGCCCAAAATCACAACACCAGTTGCCTCTAAGGGCGTTCCAAGATTCTGATGAGTAAAACATCCACACAGACATATCAGAACAGGAATAAACAACATTCATGTAAAGCAGCAAATGAAACATGGTCCAGTCATCCCCTGTCCTTAGACCCTCCTTCTCAGCAAGGAAAAACTCCAAAAAACCCAGGGTCCTGGGAAAAAGAAGAAACCTCAGGGAGAACTACAGTGAAGGAGGGATCCACTCCCATGGACGGACAGGCTATAGATGTCCAGGCCCGTGGGCCAGTTCAGTATGACCACAGCTACCCAGGTGGGGAAGGAGCCGGGCGAGGAGGAGGAGGAGAGGGGCGAGGAGGAGGAGCTGGGCGAGGAGGAGGAGAGGGGTCCACCTACCCTCAGGCGTCTGAAAGAGTTCCACTCCACAGGGGGAGTGGGACAGGGGACAACATGTGAATAACAATGAACAAACTACAGATGAGAACATAGTGAGTGATGCTGGTGAGAAAATAGGAGGAGAGGACAGAGCTCAGACAGAGACAGAGATGCTGCCGTGAGTTTTATTTTACTTTCTGTCAAGTTTGAATGAAATTTGTGAAACTGTTTTAAATCATCTTTGCATTTTCTTGAGTTAATACCTGCAACTTAGGTTTGTAGTTTTAAGTGGGACGGTGGTTTGGTGTTTGAGAGAAGACCCAGCTCATAATCGTATTTACAATAATCACAACATCCATTTCTTTCACAGATTTTGTAGCCAACAAAGAGAATGTTCAGTGTGAGCTGTGATACAGCTGTTAACTTACAAGGTAAAGGTTATTCTCTCTTAGTGATTGCTTATTTTTTCATAATATGGATGTTCTTGTTCTCTGCAGCTGACACTGAGGTAACCCTCCCTCCTCCTGCAGGCCTCCTCTGATACAGCTACAGCATTTCACTTTCATTGTTTTATATCGGACAGGTCGTTGGGCTGAGACTTTATAGATGAGTGCTTGAAGTAAATGATGTTGTTGCTGTTGCTTGAAGTTTCAGGTGGAACAGGACAGTTCCTATTGCATGCTGGAGTGTCACTCTGGAGTGTCATGTAATATCTGAGGACATCACACCGTCCTTGGACTGGCTGCTGTGTTTCAGATCTACTATATCGTCAACCTTCAATATCAAAAAGAGGCAGCTTGTACTAGAATTCATTCAGAGGTGAGACCCCTTTCGTTTCCTTGTGATCATTATAAATATTAAGTATTTTTTATTTAATGAGTGAAAATTGAAACCTAAGACATGGATTCAGACTGTGATCAGAAATAAGCAGCAGAACAGTGGGCTCAGGTCAGGGAACAAAAATACTTCAAACCACAGCACAAAAAACATGAATCGTTCAAACAAGAATCACTCAACATATGTCGTATATGTTGAGTAATTCTACAGCATGATGTTCCTGTCCTGTATCTTAACAATATTTTCTTAGATCACATTACCCATAAGCTTCAATTGAGGTGTATATAGATATGATATGATAGGAAAATCAAGCTACAAAACTACACAAAATATCTCATATCACGACCAACTAATTAGTAATATCACCTTATGTTAGAGAACTCAGACCACCTCTAACTACATAATGTAGTTTTCCATTCAGTCACTGATCATAGACTATTCTATGATTTCAGGCGCTTCATTGGAGAGAGAATCAAACAGG
Organism: Odontamblyopus lacepedii; assembly: GCA_034769755.1. Taxonomy (NCBI): domain Eukaryota; kingdom Metazoa; phylum Chordata; class Actinopteri; order Gobiiformes; family Gobiidae; genus Odontamblyopus; species Odontamblyopus lacepedii. The sequence goes on along the minus strand of CM068350.1, from coordinate 252,367 downwards.
TCAGTTGTGAAATGAAGGAATAATGAACACACTCATGAGCACTGAGGAAATGTGAAGGAGTCTGGAGAAAGGTGCAGCCAACTGGAGACAGAAGAGGTGGGGACAGGTGTACTGAGCTCCTGTGTTGGTCTGTCGGGATCTCCTGGTTAAATAAAGATTAAATGAAATAAATAACAGCTGGATAGAGATGAATGAAACAAACACATATTGTTCTTATAGGCATGTGTGGTTGTGTTCTGTGTGAGTTTATATCAGTGTCAGTTGTTCTTATTGTTGACTGTGGTAGTAACACTGTTTATTTATTTGTATTTATTTGTTTGTTTATTCTTATTTGTTAATTTCCGCTTTCAGTAGCAGAGGCTCTTCTACAAATATTTTATAAACATGTGCGTGTGGCTATCTCGATGGTGCTTACAAGGAAAAGAAGAAACTACAGTGTGATTTCCTTCTACACAGCACGATTAACAGATCATCAACATTCTTCATTCACTCCAGACCGGTGGTGGTAAACTCCTGTTGTAGCCACAGTTGCCCTGGGGCAGACCGACAAAAGCGCGGCTGCCAAGCCAACCGGCACCATCGGTCCCTCCACCACCACCACCATCACTCACTCACACCTACAGTGCATGTCCAGAGCCCGGAGGAAACCCATCCAGACACGGGGAGAACATGCAAACTCCACACAGAAAGGCCCCGGGCGACCCGGGGATCGAACCTTCCAGCTGTGAGGCATGAGTGCCACTCAGCCACCCATTCTGTCTCTCATAGTTGAAGTGGAGCTATGATGAAAATTAGAGGCCTCTCTCATCTTTTTAAGTGGGAGAACTTTCACAATTGGTGCCTGACTAAATGCTGTCTGCCCCACTGTATACAGCTAGCCCGCTAACTGATATGTTCCAAATAGGAAGTAAACGGATGTGACGTGGTTTCTCAACATAAATATGCACACAATGTTAAAGATTCTTTAAAAAAAATTAGATCCAGTTTGAATTGTTCATGTTAAGGAGCTGTTTAAAACAGCTGAGTGTGCCAGGAACACCCCATCCCTACTCCAGACCAGGAACACCCCATCCCTACTCCAGACCAGGAACACCCCATCCCTACTCCAGACCAGGAACACCCCATCCCTACTCCACACCAGGAACACCCCATCCCTACTCCAGACCAGGAACACCCCATCCCTACTCCAGACCAGGAACACCCCATCCGTTCTCCCTTCCAGGAACACCCCATCCCTACTCCAGACCAGGAACACCCCATCCCTACTCCAGACCAGGAACACCCCATCCCTACTCCAGACCAGGAACACCCCATCCCTACTCCAGACCAGGAACACCCCATCCCTACTCCAGACCAGGAACACCCCATCCCTACTCCAGACCAGGAACACCCCATCCCTACTCCACACCAGGAACACCCCATCCCTACTCCAGACCAGGAACACCCCATCCCTACTCCACACCAGGAACACCCCATCCCTACTCCAGACCAGGAACACCCCATCCCTACTCCAGACCAGGAACACCCCATCCCTACTCCAGACCAGGAACACCCCATCCCTACTCCAGACCAGGAACACCCCATCCCTACTCCACACCAGGAACACCCCATCCCTACTCCAGACCAGGAACACCCCATCCCTACTCCACACCAGGAACACCCCATCCCTACTCCAGACCAGGAACACCCCATCCCTACTCCACACCAGGAATACCCCCAGCCCTACTCCAGACCCGGAACTCCCCATCCCTACTCCAGACCAGGAACACCCCATCCCTACTCCAGACCAGGAACACCCCATCCCTACTCCAGACCAGGAACACCCCATCCCTACTCCAGACCAGGAACACCCCATCCCTACTCCAGACCGGGAACACCCCATCCCTACTCCAGACCAGGAACACCCCATCCCTACTCCACACCAGGAACACCCCATCCCTACTCCAGACCAGGAACACCCCATCCCTACTCCAGACCAGGAATACCCCATCCCTACTCCAGACCAGGAACACCCCATCCCTACTCCAGACCAGGAACACCCCATCCCTACTCCAGACCAGGAACACCCCATCCCTACTCCAGACCAGGAACACCCCATCCCTACTCCAGACCAGGGAACACCCCATCCCTACTCCAGGACCAGGAACACTTTATCCCTACTCCAGACCAGGAATACCCCATCCCTACTCCAGACCAGGAACACCCCATCCCTACTCCAGGACCAGGAACACCCCATCCCTACTTCCAGACCAGGGATACCCCATCCCTACTCCAGACCAGGAAAACCACATCCCTACTCCACACCAGGAACACCCCATCCCTTACTCCACACCAGGAACACCCCATCCCTACTCCAGACCAGGAAAACCCCATCCCTACTCCAGTACTCCAGACCAGGAACACCCCATCCCTTACTCCAGACCAGGAACACCCCATCCCTACTCCACACCAGGAACACCCCATCCCTACTCCAGACCAGGAACACCCCATCCCTACTCCAGACCAGGAATACCCCATCCCTACTCCACACCAGGAACACCCCATCCCTACTCCAGACCAGGAACACCCCATCCCTACTCCAGACCAGGAACACCCCATCCCTACTCCAGACCAGGAATACCCCATCCCTTACTCCAGACTACAGGAACACTCCCCATCCCTACTCCAGACCAGGACAATACCCCATCCCTTACTCCAGACCAGGAATACCTCCCATCCCTTACTTCCAGACCAGGAACAATTCCCCATCCCTACTCTCCAGACCAGGAATACTCCATCCCTTACTTCCACACCAGTGAACAATTCCATCCCTACTTCCAGACCAGGAACACCCCATCCCTACTCCA